>CAXITT010001077.1:43681-65611 GCA_964033795.1 Lymnaea stagnalis | reverse complement strand
GTCACAGCCTACCCCCCGTCTTAGCTTACACCCATGTCATAGCCTACACACGTTATAGCCTTTACCCACGTCATATGCAACTTGAAAAAAACGTGTTCGTGTACAATGGATAGTGATGGGGCCCATAGATACAGGCTTAGATCTTAAAACATAGAACTGCACCTCTCTCTTTGAAAGGGCTATTTATACCATCTGGTGGATGTACCTCAAACTAAGAGGATTGAGTCGCGTTCATAACCAACTATAACAATTTTTAACATTAGTATTTGTATTGTTTTCTTTTCCCACAATAAATATTCATTTTAAAGCCTGGAGAAATTCATAAGCCGACATGGTGGGTGGACGATATTAACCCCCTCCTCCCCCCTCCCCCAAACTCAGATTGGAAGCAGCTGCTTTCTTTCTCCTTCCCCCTTCCCCTCCCTGTGTGGACGCCCCTGCTCGGAAACATAGTCTAGAAGTAGATCACCGTTGCTTAATCCACATACGCTTATGAAATTTTAGTGGACTATTAAAAAAAAAAACAACAACCAATACATTCCAAATTATGTTAATCTTTGAATACTCCAAATGAACAGTGAATCTTTTTTGACGTGAAATGCAGTCCGTCCTCTGAGTGGCTATTAAAGATTTTGCAGGGAAGCTGATAAACCACTCGTTTCAATCCTTTCTTTTTTTCTTTTGAGGTGTGGGGGTTTCATATATTTAACTGATCTGGACAAAAATCCTAAATTAGTTTTATCCCAATCTGTTTCAGAATGTTGCGGGCGTACCTGAAACAGTTCAAAAACATACCCAAGTGGATCTTCAGGTACGCACCCATCGCCATCAGTTTGGGACTCTTGCCTGTGATGCTAGGACCCATTGACAGATTCGTCAATCACATCATGGACAACACAGTCAGAAACATCTACACCTTGCCCAGCATGGCATGAGCAATGCACAACTTATCTGCTGGCCATCGCGCTAACAAAATCAATCAATGATGTCATTTGGAATTTATTAATAAATAAATCAATTTAAAAAAAAAAACCAACCCTTTCCAGGGCTTGATCGTGGAAATTATTTGATATACTTTAAGAGTATTGCACAAATGTACTCTGGGAATTTATCTTGGACGGTGTAAAGCAGCGGTTCTCAACCTGTGGGTCACGACCTCTTTGGGTTTTGGGGGGGGGGGGTCGAACGAACCTTTCACAAGGATCGCCTAAGACCACCGGAAGACACATATACTCTACAATAATTGTGAAGTATCAACGAAAATAATTTTGTGGTTGCGGGTCGCCACAACATGAGGACCCGTGTAAAAGGGCCGGGGCATTAGGAAGGTTGAAAGTGACTGTTGTAAAGCACCATTCTCTGGAAAAATCGTGAAGTTTTGTAAAAATACATTCACCCCAAAAGCCAAAGCCGAGAAAATCTGACATGTTCACAGTCACAATAACGGCTCGCAATCTTTACCTGTGTCATGCAATAGACTAACAAGTTGAGCATTAATGAACAAGGCTGCCAATGTTCTACCCTTATTGAGCAAGGCGGGCAATGTTCTGTCATTATTGAACAAGGTGGGCGATGTTCTATCATTATTGAACAAGTCTGGCAATGTTCTATCCTTATTGAACAAGGCGGGCAATGTTCTATCCTTATTGAACAATGCTGACAATGTTCTATCATTTTTGAACATGGCGGGCAATGATCTATCCTTATTGAACAATGCTGGCAATGATCTATAATTATTGAACAAGGCTGGCAATTTTCTATCATTATTGAACAAGTCTGGCAATGTTCTATCATTATTGAACAAAGCTGACACTATGTCGGTCCATTTGATCACAACACTATGCCGGTCCATTTGATCACAACACTATGTCGGTCCATTTGATCACAACACTATGTCGGTCCATTTGATCACAACACTATGCCGGTCCATTTAATCACAACACTATGTCGGTCCATTTGATCACAACACTATGTCGGTCCATTTGATCACAACACTATGTCGGTCCATTTGATCACAACACTATGTCGGTCCATTTGATCACAACACTATGTCGGTCCAAATACAAAGGAAACCAAATCAAATATTTACTGACGAAAAGAGCCGCATCTGAATATTGAAAGCCGCAGGTTGCCGACCAGTTTGTGAGCCGCTGCCTGATGTTATTCGTGAGGGCTGTAGTGGGGAAAAATAATTGTTAACGGTAAAGGTAACATTTTATTTATAGAAGACCAAAAACAACACACACAAGCAGCAACGCAGCACTGGGCAGAATCCATCGTCAGCGGATCTCATCACTAGAGGACCCCATCATCAGCTGACCCATCATTAGCGGATCCCATCATCAGTGGATCCATCATTGATGGATCCCATCATAAGCAGACCCCATCATCAGCAGAACCCAAGATCAGCAGACTCAATCATCACCAGACCATGATCAGTAGACCCCAATGATCATCAAACCCCATCATCAGCAGACCAATTTTCAGCAGACCCCATCACCAGAAGACCAATTATCAGTAGACCCCATCATCAGCAGAGCCCATCCATCATCAGCAGAGCCCATCCATCATCAGCAGACCCCATCATCAGCAGAACCCATCATGAGCGAAGAACCAATGATAAGTGTGAAAAAAAGAATGAATATAAAGAAGGAAACAAAATCCCTTAAATCCCTTTCTTTGAAATTTCTTTTGGAGCAGATTAAAGCATTGACTTTATCTGTAATAGTACCATAAAAAAACAAATTATTTATTTAAAAAAAACAGCAATTGTAATAACAAAACTAATAACATATAACATTTTGCATGTAACCAGAGCAGTGGCATCAGTCCTGCAATCACTTCGGCTTCACGGGGGATGGGGGCTCCGATTGTTACTGAATGGTGCCATAGTTTGATGGGGGGGGGTGGGGGTGGGGGTTGCTAACATATTTCCTTTGTGTTCATTTAGAGGGGGCTCTTTGAGGGGAAACCCTTGGACTCCTGAGATTTAACATTCGAACAATCAGTTTGGATAATCAAAGACTATAAACAGAAAAAAGGGGAATTCCCGTGCACCGAAAAGAACTCCTACAACATCCACATCTGAATTCAGGAAGCGTATGGCCCCCATTGTCTGTAGTTTGCCAACACAACGTGAGCTAATTTAAGTAAGTACTGTTGAAATTGTTTGTGAATGGATCTGGATTAAACCCAGGATACAGAGTTATGAGCACTTTACCGGGCTCACTTTATTATCCAGAGGGAAATGTTGACGGGGATTCAATTAAAAAAAAAATATCCCGTTCAGATATAGGGGACCGAATTCCCCAAATAAATGCCATAATCTGGATTACATTTGGTACAAACATATTTGAGATTACAATATTCACCACTGTCGGGGCCAGGCAAACGGATGGTCCTTTACTAAAAAGGAGCTCTATCTCTCGTGAATTTTTTTCAACTGATTTTATTGGGACAACTTCTAAATTTGAACTTTGCTCTTTACCCGAAGAAGTTGTAAAGGAAAGTTATTTCAGTGCTAATTTAAAAAGTCACCTTATAGAACGAGTACCCCGCTGGGACCCCCTCCCTACCGGGGCCCCAGTTCACCGGGGCCCCCAGCCCACCGGAGCCTTTATTTCAACTTTCAAGGTTAATGTCTTGGTATTTTGTTTAGATTTTTTTACGATTGAAATTTTGATGACATTAAAAAGGCATTTTTTACAAGTTAAAATATTTGAGAGGTATAAAATAAATTATGGAATTTTCCAAGCAAGTTCTATATATATGATGAAGATGATGACTATTGAATACTTTTATACCGCCTGTGTACATGCTATTTAAGCATGCCCACAGCACTCTGATGTCCTAAAATCTATTGAAAGAAAAAAAAGTCTTTAAATATTTCTGCAAATGATTTTTTTTTTCATTTTCAATTTCCCTCAAAGAATGAGTCAATTTGTTCCATAATTTAGGCATTATAGCTTCAAACGAGCACACTCCGTACGACTACTTCCTGTGTCCATCCACACTGGGAACTCTCTCCAATCTTAGTTGAAGACGAACCTGACCCATGGCGCATAGATGACAGAAACATGCCTTGACCACGGAATTGATAAAGGGATTCTCAACTTTTACTGATGCGATGCCAAGCTTCCGAAGATTGGCGTCCGAACCATACATAATTGACCCGGTCTTATCTCATTTAATCTAAGTCTGTTCGATGACGTGCATTCTTTCACAACAAGACAGCCAACCTCGATAGCCTGAACGGCAGCATTACAGTCCAAAGTATTAGGGTAAACCAATTGTACAGTTCTAGTCATCCGCAAATAATTTGCAGGATATATGACTTTCAATAATTCTGCCGAGCTGGCTAGTGTACGTGGAGAACAGAATAGGTCCTAAAACTGAGCCCAAAGGCACGCCGCAGGAAACGGAAGTGTCCATGGAAGATGCCTGCTTCACTGCAATACGTTGAATCAGATAAGAAGAAAACCAGTCAAGTGCAGTTCCAGAGATGCCTGCCTCATTCAGAGGTCTTGACAGAAGTAGCTCATGGTCAATCACATCAAAAGCAGCACTGAGATCCAGCAGGACCAATAGTGTCAGCTCGCCGCGGTCAGTACTAAAGAACATCATTCATGACACGGAGTAGTGCTGTCTCACAGCTGTGTCCCGGTCGATATGCAGATGGGAACTTATCAAGTAGGTCATAAGTAATAAGATGCTGCACAAGCTGCTGTGACACAACTCTCAATAATTTTAAATTCAAAGGGCGAATATTCTTGCAGTCATTTGGCTCCAGGCCACTTTTTTGTTTAAAGCAGAGACTTAACGACCGCCGCCTTGAAGAAGCGTGGTACTGTGAGCAGAGTAAAAGCAACTGACTATAAACAGTGTTCACCAGTACAGGAAGCATGATTTCCAGACAGTCCAAAACAATCTTGGTTGTGATGGGGTCAACAATAGAAGATGCAGGTTTAGATACCATGAATATATATGTCTCAACTTTTCATGGGAGACTAGAGAGAATTCTACAATGCAGACAAATCACAAAGTGCCCCGAATATTTTCACGTAGATATAAAGATTATGAACGACTTAATGTAATTAAGAATGAACATTTTATTATAATTTTATGGATTGCTATACTTTCCTGGGAATTTCCCCCGCATTGGTAAATATATCATTTAGAAGTTTCTTGAAGTTTCTACTTTATTCAAGAGCGTTCGATTTATTAATATGGGGCTTAAAATTATACAAATATCTTTTTCATGTTCCTTATGTTTCTTTAAGTCTCTATGTTTGTCCTCAAATTTTATGAAATTATATATATATAAGGTATTTTTGAAGTTTCTAGAAAGGTCCAGATGGGTTTAGGAGGCTCTTCGATGTATTTTCTTTAAAGATGGGCAAATTAGAATAATTAGGTAAATTGTTACATCTTGGTGAACAAAACCTTCCCATAATTCCTTTAAAATATCGATGGATTTCAAACTAATAAGCCATCTTTTAAAAGTTGTATTCCTCTTCAAATCATGGTTTTTAGCTGTGCCCAGATTGAATATTAACTGAAATTCAATGTTTACAAGAGTTATTTATAAATTTTGCTCTTTTTAAGGCTCAATTTTAAATAGGTACTTTAGGGAAGTTTTCTCCTGGGTACGCTTTAGACTTTGTTCCCGAATACAAACCCGGCCAAGCCGGGGTATATTAGCTAGTTAACTATAAATGCTAAATGCGGATACAGTGTGCAATAATGTTCTTTTTAATGTCATGTGCATGAGAAGTCTTGACATTTTATCTTTTTTAATAAAAAAAAATCTTTCCTGTTCTCAAGTGAGAAGTTTCTGTCTTCAATAAAATTTAGAAGGAAAGCCAATTGTTTAGTCACACATTCTAGTTAATGTAGCTCGTTGCTGGGGGAAACTGGAATAGTCTGAAGTGTCCTCAACGTGCTGACCACTTTCAGAAACCACAAGCTTCTGATCTATAAGCGAGCGTGACCAACGTCTCAGAACTTAGGAGAGTCCTGCACTCGCTACAGTCATGGCGGATGCCTTTTCTGAGCCACCTATTCGATTCCTAGGTGAGTGGGTTACCTGGGATAATAAAAATTCACATGTATTTGGGATACTCAAATTCATAGGTAAAAGGGTAACTCGATCCCAGATAAGAGGGTTACTCGACGATAGATTAGAGGGTTACTCGATCCTAGATAAGAAGGTTACTCGATCCTAGATAAGAGGGTTACTCGATCCTAGATAAGAGGGTTACTCAATCCTAGATAAGAGGGTTACTCGACCCTAGACAAGAGGGTTACTCGATCCTAGATAAGAGGGTTACTCGATCCTAGACAAGAGGGTTACTCGATTTATAGATTCTTCTCCGTAGCATTTCTAGCAAGCAGCTTCTGTAAATGAAAGTAAGTGCAAAGAAAAACTCTCAACCCACTGCTTCAATAACAGGAGAATGGTTCGCAAATGGCAAATTGATGTCAAAATGTTGAGGAAGCTCATCACGGGGTTTTGCGTATAAGATTACCCCGGAGATAGTTTTCAGCTCCAGCATTAACTAACTTAAATAAAATTTAGTGTTTATTCTTAAAATCCTTTGTTAAGCTGAGCGCCTCTTACATTATTTCATTGAAATCGTCATTTGCGCCTCTCCTATGAACGCAACAGACGCTTTGAATGGTGTTTTCTGATTGGCACTGCTTGACTCAACCATGGACAAACCGTGCTATTTTTTAAGTCAACACAAGTTTCAAATGAGCTGGGTCTCTCCTCTCTTCACAGCTTTCGGCATCGCTTTCGGAGAGGCAGTGTACAATGAGTTCCGTGACATGCGCGACTACTTGGACATCGTTGGTGGCTTGTTCATACTGGCCCACATGGCCAGCAAGATCTTGAGTGCGGTAAGTATGTCCACAATGGCCCACATCACCAGCAAGATCTTGAGTGCGGTAAGTATGTTCACACTGGCCCACATCGTCAGCAAGATATTGAGTGCGGTAAGTATGTTCACAATGGCCCACATCGTCAGCAAGATATTGAGTGCGGTAAGTATGTCCACACTGACCCACATCACCAGCAAGATATTGAGTGCGGTAAGTATGTTCACACTGGCCCACATCACCAGCAAGATCTTGAGTGCAGTAAGTATGTCCACACTGACCCACATCACCAGCAAGATCTTGAGTGCAGTAAGTATGTTCACACTGACCCACATCACCAGCAAGATCTTGAGTGCGGTAAGTATGTCCACACTGACCCACATCACCAGCAAGATCTTGAGTGCAGTAAGTATGTTCACACTGACCCACATCACCAGCAAGATCTTGAGTGCAGTAAGTATGTTCACACTGACCCACATCACCAGCAAGATCTTGAGTGCGGTAAGTATGTCCACACTGACCCACATCGCCAGCAAGATCTTGAGTGCGGTAAGTATGTTCACAATGGCCCACATCGCCAGCAAGATCTTGAGTGCGGTAAGTATGTTCACACTGGCCCACATCGCCAGCAAGATCTTAAGTGCGGCTCTCGTAAATGTTAGGTCCAGAACTATCTAGAAAACACTTAGCACAAAAATCGCTTCAAAGCTGCTCCTCTCTCTGAGGACTCTGTTCAAAATTACGACTTACACTCAAGAACTCGACAGTTTTTCATACCGCACAAATTAAATCTTGCTCCAGACTCATTTTAAGGAACAACGAAAAACATCAAACATGGATTTTCAAGATTGAAACAAAATATGTACGATGAGTGAAAAAACCCACTAATTTCCATTTATTTTGACCAATAAAAGTATCTTATCTAATATCCATCTCATCTTATCTTATAGGGCAATGGTCAAGCCATGGCAATGGGGGCCATGGACGCTCTGATATTTCACCTGATCGCCTCCCTGGCAGTCCCTGTCGTGGTGACTCGGTTCGTCCTCAGGTAATCAACCGTAAGATGACATCAGATCAGCTGGTTTTATTTTTGTATATCTGTCCATAAGATCTGAGATCAATTGTGTATAAACTCCTAGTACTTAAGTCTTATTGAAAGCTATTAGATACAATCTGTGCCACACCTTAAATTATTAAACAGTAAAAATAAATAAAATAAATACAATTTAATAAAATTATATTTAAAACATTGCAATAAATACAATGCAATAAATACAATGCAATAAATATCAGATGTTGGGGCGAAACAACTCCAGCTATTTCTAACATTTAGAAGTAACATTATACAGGGAAACCTAAAAATAACGAACCTTGAAATAACGCTGGCTTTTGCGCTAACTCTACCCGGTACGGGATGATTTATTTATACTAGTTGAGGGTTTGCGTTATTTGAAGGTTTCACTGCAAAAGGCAGTGCTATTTTAAGAGCTCAGTATAAGATTTAATATTTAATCATATAAAATCAGATTTCTTTCTCCTTGATAATGTTAGAGTTAAACATGGCATATTCTATTGATAGTTAAGTTAAAAAACACATGTCTGATGTGTGTTAAATTATTTGTTCAATTTTAAAAAAAATTGTTTGGTACTTATTTGTGTGTGCACATTTTTTCAGCTCTCATAGGACGAATGTGTAAAACAGTCAAATGTGTTGATCTAGGTTATCATTTGTGTGTTAGTAAACAAGGTAGTGATACATTCTACCCCCACACTCGCACACACATAATATACGCGTACACACACGCACACATATCTACACACACATACATACACACGAGCACACACACATACGCACACACACATACACACTTCCACAAACACATGTATACAGACACACATACACACACACACGCGCGCACACACATACAAACACGTGTAAACACACACACAAAGACGCAGACAAATAACCAACAACACAATATGACGTCAGCACTTGCTATATTTCTTATTCTCTTCCAAAAACTCAGAATGAGTGCGAATTTCATCCGGGAACTCCGCCTCGGGCGTGCGATTGTCCGCTACGCCCCGATGGTGTTGACCATGTGCGTGGTGGTACTGATGTCAGTCCCAGTGGACAATATCGTCAACAAGTTGTTGGACGAAACCGTCAGGAAAATGTCCAAATAAAAAGAACATGTGCGCATCTCAGCTGAATAGCCATCGGAAACATTCTCTGGATAGCCGTCAGGAACATTTTTGTGGATAGCCATCAGATAAATTATGTGGATAGCCATCGGAAAATTCTATGTATAGGCGTCAGAAACATTTTGTGGATAGCCATCAGATAAATTCTGTGGATAGACATCGGAAACATTCTATGGGGGATTCATCTCTTTCAATTCAAAGAGCAAATTCTGCAAGTGACCTAAGAAAATCTACAGAACATTTCTGAGAAACGTATACAAAGCTTGAGTATTTATTTTGAATGTTGAGATGGTTTTTTCCCCTAGCTAACTCCTGAATCAAGATATGTACTCACCAGTCGGTCGCATAATGCAGTGTCATTATGTGAACTATTACCATCTCATGTTTAAGCAATTTTTCCAAAATAAATCTTTCAAATTTTTTTTAAAAAAAGTTCAGTTTTAAGTGTATAACTAGAACCGTGGACTTATTAAAATTTAAATTAGGTTCTATGCGACACTGTCAATTTTTGTTAAACTGTTTTCTGTATTGGTCAAGATTTCTATTTTCAAGATTTCTATTTTCTTCAAGATTTCTTTATTAGTGAAGTTTTATATTTTAATCAAGTTTTCTGTATTCAGAAAACTCGATAGAGTTAGTTGAAAAGGGCTTGCAATGATCCCAGTAGAAGCTTTTCTATTAGTTCACTATTAGTTCACTATTAGTTCACTATTAGTTCACTATTAGTTCACTATTAGTTCACTATTAGTTCACTATTAGTTCACTATTAGTTCACTATTAGTTCACTAACATTTAGGGCCCACAAGATTTTGAGGCTTCAAGCAGCATTAGGTTATTTATTAGACAAATACAGAATGCGTATTGATGGATGAATTGCTGGGCTGGAAGATAAAACTGCCATATTGTGTTTAAACACACACACACACACACACACACACACACACACATATATATATATATTTTATATATTATATATATATATATATGTGTGTGTGTGTAAAGAATGTTCAACAGATGACTGTACTGAAAGGTTCCTTCAACTATGCATTGTAAATTGCGCAGCGCAATACCTAAAAATAACTTTTCTATACACATTTCCACACATTAATTTGAGCGCCATTGCAGAATGCAGTGCGTTCTGTATCTATGGCGCATTGGAAGTGATAACCCGTCTAGACCCTTCACAGGGTGCTTTTTTTTTCATCGTCTTTTTATTTTCTAGACCTTGTTAGGACAACAACAGCAGCAGCATCATTGGGCAGAAGTCACCGAGGTTGGAGGGGGTAGAGGGGAAGTATCAATATTTGCCATAAATCTGTTCTTATATACAGCGGTAGAGGTATGTCATTCTATCTATGCACATTTTTTTTCTCTCATAGAGTACCATTTTTATAGAATTTAAACTTTGATGATATGTTAAGAATCAGGAAGTTCCTTCAACAACGATATTTTAATCACAGGAGAGATAATCCGATAAATCTAGAGACAGGATTATATAAAGATTATATTTTCAAAATCTGCGCAACCCGCGACCGAATTCAGAAATGGTCCTCGGTCGATTTCGACGGCCAAACAAAGACATTTTGAGAATCATCAATGACACCCTGGAGCCCTGGCATCAATGGCTTTCCATGAACTTGTCTTGTTACCGCTAACTAAATTTGAGGATACACTTCTATATGGGGCTAAGAGAAGCACTCTATATAACTTAATATAACATACACTATAAATACAGTTGAAAGTGACGTAACACTTACATTTTCTTAAGACAGAACATAAAGCGTTGCATACATTCTTTTTGTGGCACAGAGTGCCTACGATGGCTTTAAAGCATAACGTTTATGCTTTTTAAAAAGTTTGGTGGAAAAGGAGGGGGGGGCGGAAAAGAAGCTGGGTGGTGGTGGTGATGTGGTAGTGGCGTAGGAAGCCTATGTGTCGCTCGAGACGAGCACAAGATTTTTTTCCCGCTCATTTCTACCAAGAAAAAATAATATGCAGTTGGACAAAATGCCGCCTCTTGATTATAAAGTAAAAAAAAAGGCAGACCTGGGCGAACCGCCCTTTACGCACCCCCTTTGCGACGCAAGTGGGAGGTGGAGGGGGGAAAGGGGGAGATAAACTGTCTTTTATATTTTGTTCTTTTTAAATTGTGTATATTATTATGTTTTAATTTGAAAAATAACATGTTTTAAGGGGAAGTTGTTGTTACTTTGTTAAACTTGAACCCAAACGACGTGTACACGTCAACACACATTTGAACACTACGAACTGTTGACAGCTCGCACAGCCTCGCTGATCTGCGGCTCTGAAGAAGGCTGTTTTAGAAGACGTTGAGCCGAACTGATACAGCATCATGCCGGATCCATTCATCGTCGTCCCCATTCGTCACTTAGGTAAGTCGTGCGAGTCAGGACCATTGGATGCGGCAAGACACGTTTGTATAGCGATCTAACTGGTAACACCATTCAGGAATAGTGCAAATGAAAAATCCTTTTTTTTCTTAGCATGTATAATTTACAAAGAAATGGATCCTTGCTCAAAAATTGTGCCTGTGCCCCCCCCCCTCCCCCCCCCCTAAAAAACCAACAACAAAACAACAACAACTGCTCTATCAGAAGTTCTTTTCAGACGTGTCAAATGGTTGACGCAAAATTTTAACGCGTGAACGGGGGAACAAAAAATCGACCAAACTTCTGTTCGATCAAAATTCCGTCGATCAATTTTCCGTCTACGAAATTTCTTTCAAACGAATCTCCGGTATACGATGCACAATGCATTTCAGACAATTAGCGTCATTTCTCTTTATTTCTAATGGACCATAATTTTGAAGATGTTAAAGGCATTTACCTCCTCCAAGTTAAAGGGCACGTGATTTACACGCTATCATGGAGCAGCTGCGTTTTGTTGTCAAATATTTAGAAAAAAAAGGAAACGATTGGGTGGGGTGGGGTGGGGGGTGGGGGGGAATGAAGTTAAAGAAATGTGACGTCAAACAGTGCACATTGTTTTTTTTAAATTTCTTTTTGCACAAATTTAAAAAAAAATATTTTCTTTTTTTTGGAACGATCTAATGGCCGTTCAAAATGATACGATTCTTAAGCAATGATTTTGACACGTGGAGCCATTAGGGAAATATTGGCGTTAGTTGTCACCATGCCACCCCCGGTCTTGACATTTGCTCTGCGTGCGCATAGATACAATCTGTTTTATAAAAATTTCATTAAAAAATTGAATTTGAAACACCAAAAAAAAAAAAAAAAAAAGAATAAATTATACTCATTTAAACAAGACCCACAACAGTTTAAAAAAAATTTAATAAAAAAATTGAATTGAAAAAACAAAAAAAAAAAAAAAAAAAGAATAAATTATACTCATTTAAACAAGACCCACAACAGTTTCTCTCAGGGAATAGTTTTGTTTATTTTTTAAAACATGTGACAACAATGGAATGCTTGTGTTCAGGCTCTCTGTCTCTTTCTCTCTCCCTCTCTCTCCTCTCACCAGGGCACGGGTTCGCTATCGGCGAAGCACTCACCTACAGGTTCGACACTGGATACATCGACGCGTGCAACACCATCGGCATCTCGTACATCTTCCTCCATGCCTTGCACCAAGGCTTTATCCAGGTGGGTGGCCCGGGGTGGGGGTGTGGGGGTGGGGAGGGGTGGGGGGGGGGAGGGAATCGATTGATTGGAGGCACCGTTCCGCTTCAAGAGTTATGTTCTACTGCAAAATATCCGTAGTGGACATTTTGAGAGGACGACTGTGGTATCCAGGTGGGTGGCCCGGGGTGGGGGTGTGGGGGTGGGGAGGGGTGGGGGGGGGGAGGGAATCTATTGATTGGAGGCACCGTTCCGCTTCAAGAGTTATGTTCTACTGCAAAATATCCGTAGTGGACATTTTGAGAGGACGACTGTGGTGAGTCGTGAAGAGCTCACATGAATATGTGTATCTCGGAGTAGCACTGTGAACATGCACATGGCACGGGAAGCTATTTATTGAGACATTTTTTTGGACATTTAGTTGGACATTGATTTGGAAATTCAGTTAGACATTTAGTAGGACATTTAGTAGGATATTTAGTTGGAAATTCAGTTAGACATTTAGTAGGACATTTAGTATGACATTTAGTAGGACATTTAGTTGTAAAATTCAGTTAGACATTTAGTAGGACATTTAGTAGGACATTTAGTTGGAAATTCAGTTAGAAATTTAGTAGGACATTTAGTAGGACATTTAGTTGGAAATTCAGTTAGACATTTAGTAGGACATTTAGTAGGACATTTAGTTGGAAATTCAGTTAGACATTTAGTAGGACATTTAGTATGACATTTAGTAGGACATTTAGTAGGACATTTAGTTGGAAATTCAGTTAGATATTTAGTAGGACATTTAGTAGGACATTTAGTTGGAAATTCAGTGAGACATTTAGTAGGACATTTAGTAGGACATTTAGTTGGAAATTCAGTTAGACATTTAGTAGAACATTTAGTAGGACATTTAGTTGAAAATTCAGTTAGACATTTAGTAGGACATATAGTAGGACATTTAGTTGGAAATTCAGTTAGACATTTAGTAGGACATTTAGTAGGACATTTAGTTGGACATTTATTTGGCTGGGGTTATTGCCATTTCCGCTATTACCAACATTTTGATTAAAGTTATAAAGAAGCCATTCGCCAGCCTCGCTAGCTGCGACAGTGGAGAGATATCTCTTAAGTTGTAAAGCCGATGCCCTAAGGGGGGACAACCCGGCAGAGCACAGTGATGCGAATCAGCCTACAGGTTATTTGATTCTAGCGTAGGCATTTTTTTTTAAAAACTCATCAGAGCCATGGTGCCTCCTCAGCATCCCGATGTAATTAGCACTGTGGACATGCGCATTTTAAACCACAGAAATGGCTAAACGTATCATTTGAGACAGCTGCGTGTTGTGAATCGGGTGGATGATGTTAAAAGTCAGCACGATGGATTATTGTACATTGTACATTCTTTAAAATAAGTTTCGTCTTTGAACTCCGCTGTGCATATTCTTAAAATATTATTTCGATTTATTGTTATTAATTTAACTTTAAAAAAAAAGAAGTTATTTTTCAGAAAGAAATCTGTCCTGGTTAAACCTGATTCAAAGTAGAATTATTATTTTTTTTAAACCTAACATCATTTGAACCATGCTTGACTTGAGACATACTCTCGACCTATAACATGACTTGAGACATACTCTCGACCTATAACATGACTTGAGAAATACTCTCGACCTCTAACATGACTTGAGACATACTCTCGACCTATAACATGACTTGAGACATACTCTCGACCTATAACATGACTTGAGACATGCTCGTGACCTCTAACATGACTTGAGACATACTCTCGACCTCTAACATGACTTGAGACATGCTCTCGACCTCTAACTTGACTTGAGACATACTCTCGACCTCTAACATGACTTGAGATATACTCTCGACCTCTAACATGACTTTTGTGGCTTTGTTTATTCAGATCACTGATAATATTTTTTTTTATTGTTGTTGTTGTTGTTGCTTGCAGCCCCACTTCAAGCGCGCCCTCATTGGTGTGTTCGACACCCTGGTGTTTGATGGCATCGCCTCTGCTATTGTACCGTCCTTTATGACGTACCACGTGTGCAGGTCAGTAGATTTGAAGTACGCTCATTGATGTCATAAAACAAGTAGGGTAAAGTCATGGGGCTCTCACCAAACAGCAATTTTTTTGTTTGCAATGTCGGCGCACAACGAGAGTTGGATACAACGGATAAGCTTCAATGTCAACTAAGCATTTGGGTTTATTTCAGATTTTAAAAAATGTAGCGGAAGTCGAGATAATGGAAGATTTTAATCTAATCTAATCTAAAACAATGCACTTGGCGTTCGAGGAAAATATCTTGGTCCAAGTGTAAAAATAAATAAATTAAGCTTCACGAACACAATATTTCTTTGTTGCAAATGTACATATATAAAAAAAAATCTGAGCCTGTCTGATAAAAAAAAAAAGTTTGTAAAATCTTTGAGTAAAGCGTTCAAATAACATCGAATATGGTCCAAAGAGCAGAAAAAACGCACACATTGTGACACAACTTTTTGTAAGCTCAAAGAGAGAGAGAGATTGAATCACGCCACCGCCCCGCTCTTTGATTTATTCGTGTTATGAAAAAAATAAAATAAACGTGATTACAGTCAATTAAAAATGGTGTCCATAGAACCCCAAGAGAGGGTGGAGTGAACGATTTCACCATCACATACGACACGCAACGGCAGCCAGATTTAACAAGGGAGATGACGTGCACTTAGGATGGATACATTTTTTTTTGGAAGAGTCCTGGAAGACTAAGAAGTCTTACTTACGGTGGCTGGCGTCATTGGCGTAGAATAATAATGCAAAGTTTCCCGGTGAATCTGTTCGTTTGGGTGTCAAATGAGCATGTTGTCACGTAGGAAACTTCTCTTTAAATAGTTCATGAAAATGTTTCAAGCTTAAAACTCTTACAAATGTTCAAAATGTAAAACACTAGAGCTAGTAGGGAAAATCTGGCTGGGGCATACTTGGAACACTAGAGCTGATAGGGAAAATCTGGCTGGGGGCATATTTGGAGCACTAGAGCTGGTAGGGAAAATCTGGCTGGGGCATACTTGGAACACTAGAACTGATAGGGAAAATCTGGCTGGGGGCATTCTTGGAACACTAGAGCTGGTAGGGAAAATCTGGCTGGGAGCATATTTGGAACACTAGAGCTGCTAGGGGAAATCTGGCTGGGAGCATATTTTGAACACTAGAGCTGGTAGGGGAAATCTGGCTGGGGGCATATTTGGAACACTAGAGCTGGTAGGGGAAATCTGACTGGGAGCATATTTGGAACACTAGAGCTGATAGGGAAAATCTGACTGGGGCATATTTGGAGCACTAGAGCTGGTAGGGGAAATCTGACTGGGAGCATATTTGGAACACTAGAGCTGATAGGGAAAATCTGACTGGGGCATATTTGGAACACTAGAGCTTGTAGGGGAAATCTGGCTGGGAGCATATTTTGAACACTAGAGCTGGTAGGGGAAATCTGACTGGGGGCATATTTGGAACACTAGAGCTGATAGGGAAAATCTGACTGGGGGCATATTTGGAACACTAGAGCTGCTAGGGGAAACCTGGCTGGGGGCATATTTGGAACACTAAAGCTGGTAGGGGAAATCTGACTGGGGGCATACTTGGAACACTGGAGCTGGTAGGGGAAACCTGGCTGAGGGCATACTTGGAACACTGGAGCTGGTAGGGGAAACCTGGCTAAGGGCATACTTGGAGCCAGCGCCTAAAATATATCTAGAGACAAATGGAATATTTGTGCCACCAAATTTTGTGTTGGCCAGTGTAATAATTGCGTAAAATTCGAAAGAGACAAAATGTGTCTAAGTAAGTCGTGTGTTTTTTTTTAAAGTAACAGGTGTATTGATCTAATTAAGAGGTTATTTGTCTAAGTATGAGGTCCGTTTGTCCTAGTAAGTGGTGTGTCAAAGAAACTGGGGGTTTTGTACTCATGCTCATTGATTTTATGTCTACCTGGAAAAAAAATGACGTAAGATTCCACGACTCAAAGTTATATAGTAAAGAACTAGCACCAAAAATATGTGTTTTCTTCTTTGCTACTCTCTGATGACATCATTTTTTAAAAATTCCACCGTGACACACATTATTACCTTTGGACCTTTTCTGCATATATTTATTACATTCTATGATTTTATGCGTATCCTGTAATGCTTTCTGCACCCCCCCCCCAACCGCTCATGTTTACAGAATCACTGCCAACGTCATGAGCGACATCCGGGGTATTCCGCTTGTCGTCAGAAAGTGGGGGCCGACCTGCATAGGCCTCGGGGTGCTCTTTCTCACATACGCCTACATCGATGAGACGGTGGACAAGATCATGAATGAGACCATCCGGACCAGCTACTGATGAACCACCATACCCTACCAGTGGGCCAGTGCCAAAAACCTAACAATAGAGAGGCGGAGCTGAAGCAGGACAACGCGCATGAGAGCTGGGCGGTCCACAAGACATATCAACATGATAGCATGAACGGGGATCCCCCTAAGAAGACGTCCAAGGGAACACGGATGCCGGATTGGAAAGAAAATTATTAGACTCTCAGGGGAGACCACCGTGAAATTAGGGTAGATGAACTCCAGTGGGCCATATTGATAAAATATTGATTGGGATTAAGAGAACAATGGTTTCTAATGATCTGCAAGACGATTATCCCATGGGGTTATAATTAAAATCATTTTAAAATCTTATTCACCAAAACTCTAAGATTATTCTGAGACTCCTAACAAGATTATGGTGATGGTTTTATTCGAGCCAAATTTGAATTGACGCTACAGAATAAAAATAAAACATTTCTTTAAAAAAAAAATAATAATTCAACCCGTTTTATATGTCAGCCTTGTGTTCCTGTTTTTTAAAGGTCTGTTAACAGTAAATGCAATTTCTTTAACATATAAGCTAAGCAGACTTACTGTTACTTAGTTGTCAAGCAAAGCAAATAAAGATGACTAATTACAAAACTGACGCGTTCTGACTTAATTTTTTTTTAAAATCAGTTATTCTGTTTCCAATATTGTCAAGACATTTTGTGTGTGTCTTGTTGGCTTAGCTAAGCTAGGAAAATAAGTTCTACGACTTAAATGAAAAAATTATAGTATATATATATATATATATATATATATTTAATAAGAAAACTGACATCGGTATTTTGAACCCACTCTGGTTGATGTTGGCCTTACGTAATGCATCGTTGTTTAAGGGCTTTGTTTCGGGCATCATCTGCCTGTTTCACTTCTTCAAACGCAGCTGTTCGCCAGCTGGGACGGTGCTCAGAGTTGATCTCCCATATCTTGATTTCTATGCTGCCCCCCCCCCCCATGCTCCCTTTGCAAGCGTCCTTAAATCGAAGCCGCCGCCGTCCAGTAAGTCTTGCCCCATCTGTCAACTCTCCAGACAGCGGTTTCTTTGGAATCCGGCCTTCCTCCATTCTCCTGACATGGCCTCACCTGCGAAGGTGCCTCATCCTTACATGGCCTGTGACCTGCGAAGGCGGGTCTTGTTAAGAGCGGAGATTTTGATACACGTTTTGGCGCGTTCCAAAAAGTTAGACACTTTATCCTTGCCATCGAATATGCATAATGTGACGCGGACATCTTTGGTGGAAGCTGGTGACTGTCCACTGATGGCTGGCATATGTGGTCCACACACACACACACGCACACACACACACACACACACACACACCACACACACACACACGCGCGCGCGCACAGAGACACTCAAACACACACGTCGTTCATTTTTAGGCCATGGTAATCTACTTTCTTTTTGGAATTAAATCAACCAAAGTCTTACCTAAGCAGTTGTATTTCTCCATCACCCTTGCCTATTCCCGTTTTTTTTCAATTTACTGTCTTGAAATGTTCAAGTTCAAAGCCTGTCTGCCAGAAGCTATGCGTCTTGCCACTGTGCCAGAAGCTATGCGTCTTGCCACTGACACTTAAACGAAATTCGAAATTGCGAGGCATGTACAGAACATTTAAAAGGAATTGTTTGTTGAACTGTGTGCAAAGTTTCTTCAATAAATTCAATCAATTTTTGCCCTCCAGTATTTGGATAACCAGAGTAGGAGTAGAGACAAACATGAGATGTCTTTACCAAAAAAAATAATTATTTTCTCAACTTGTTCATAGAAAGTAGTTAATTATAAAAGTGTTGGACTGCGATACAGCTTGACAGTAGATTAATTGGACACAAACAATTTGTGTAAATAAAACAATATAAATATATGTTTAGCTTTAATAATTATTATATACAAAATACATATTTATACGTTTTGGCAAATGCCTTCATCAGTACCAAAAAAAAAAAAAAATCTTTTATAAATGAAAGATAGAAGAGCAAACACAAGTTGGCGACTGTGGAACTATTTACCTAAAAATTATAGCATAGATATATATATAGACATACTTTCAAGAATTCAGAGCTCTGTAAAGTCTTTGCCTTTATTACTATTTTTTGAAAATAATAAATTAGTCTCCGACGTCTTCATCATCATTGCTTCCGTGGCGGAGCATCAGCTCCCGTAACCTAATGCACTTCATGGTGTGCAAACCTGAATAGGACAACGACGCACACTATGCACATTTTCGCACATTTCAAAGAGGTTCAAGGGTCTTGATCAAACATCAAAAATGTCTCCCTAGAGCTCCTACTAGGATTCTAGGAAGGGTGGAAATGGTGAGACCTGTCTAGTAGGATATTTCCCGCCAAGAAAACTGGCAGACTTGAGTCATCCATCATGTCGGATATATTTAAAGACTGGCTGCCCCTTCGACTTGTGGGTAAGAGGTGAAACTTAACGGTTGCAGACCTGGGAATAGCTTCTCATCATTTATGTTGTCATTAGATTACTATTTTAAAAGGATGATATATCTTCCTTTTTTTTTACGGTCAGTGTATTTATTTTTTATATTCTAAAATAAATAAGAGTAAAGTAATCAAGTTAAATTTACATTTTTTAAAATTTGAATGAAATAATACACATTAGAGTTGAACCGGGTGCAGTATTTTTCTTACACCGGGGTCCGTGAGTTGCCTACAGACAGTAGTACACTCTACCGACAGGCCTTTAGACAATAGGCATACAGACAGTCGTACACTCTACCGACAGGCCTTTAGACAATAGGCCTACATACAGTCGTACACTCTACCGACAGGCCTTTAGACAATAGGCCTACAGACAGTCGTACACTCTACCGACAGGCCTTTAGACAATAGGCCTACAGACAGTCGTACACTCTACCGACAGGCCTTTAGACAATAGGCCTACAGACAGTCGTCCACCCTACCGACCGGCCTTTAAACAATAGGCCTACAGACAGTCGTCCACCCTACCGACAGGCCTTTAAACAATAGGCCTACAGACATTCGTCCACCCTACAGACCGGCCTTTAAACAATAGGCCTACAGACAGTCGTCCACCCTACCGACCGGCCTTTAAACAATAGGCCTACAGACAGTCGTCCACCCTACCAACCGGCCTTTAAACAATAGGCCTACAGAAAGTCATACACCCTACCGACCGGCCTTTAAACAATAGGCCTACAGACAGTCGTCCACCCTACCGACCGGCCTTTAAACAATAGGCCTACAGAAAGTCATACACCCTACCGACCGGCCTTTAAACAATAGGCCTACAGACAGTCGTCCACCCTACCGACCGGCCTTTAAACAATAGGCCTACAGACAGTCGTCCACCCTACCGACAGGCCTTTAAACAATAGGCCTACAGACAGTCGTCCACCCTACCGACCGGCCTTTAAACAATAGGCCTACAGACAGTCGTCCACCCTACCGACCGGCCTTTAAACAATAGGCCTACAGACAGTCGTCCACCCTACCGACCGGCCTTTAAACAATAGGCCTACAGACAGTCGTATACCCTACCGACAGGCCGTTAAACAATAGGCCTACAGACAGTCGTATACCCTACCGACAGGCCTTTAAACAATAGGCCTACAGACAGTCGTCCACCCTACCGACCGGCCTTTAAACAATAGGCCTACAGACAGTCGTCCACCCTACCGACAGGCCTTTAAACAATAGGCCTACAGACAGTCGTATACCCTACCGACAGGCCGTTAAACAATAGGCCTACAGACAGTCGTATACCCTACCGACAGGCCGTTAAACAATAGGCCTACAGACAGTCGTATACCCTACCGACAGGCCTTTAAACAATAGTCCTACAGGCAGTCGTACACCCTACCGACAGGCCTTTAAACAATAGTCCTACAGGCAGTCGTACACTCTACCGACAGGCCTTTAAACAATACGCCTACAGACAGTCCTCAACCACACACGTGTCTCTTTATTGATTAATATATTATTGCCTCCGAAAACCATTGAACCTTTTGACCTGAGTTCAACCTTCACGCACGACGCTAGCTGCTTGACATCTTTTTCTTTTTTTCACTCAGTACTAGTACTAGTAATATAGAACAGTTTGAGTAAGGAGAGGACCGGTTGTGAAAAGGAAGCAGGACACACTAGAAGCAAAGTCACACAAGAGAAGAGATACTTCGTTCATTTTATGTTTATATTATGTTCATAACCTCCAAATTTATCATCTACTGCACAGAAGAGACACATCTCCTCGTTCTATCCTATCCATCAGTCCATCCGTTCTATCACTGTGATCCTTTCAAACCCCTAACTTGTACAAACACCCATCAGGCCTTTCGTTCCACCACTGTGATCATGTCAAACCCCTAACTTGTACGATTATCCACCAGGCCATTCGTTTGCCGTGGCTGAAACGCTGAGTTATGCTGGCATCTCTGTTGAAACTATGGAAATGTTTCAGTCGATGGCAGCTGCCTACGTCATTGTGCATGCGGCACACAGAGGCTTTAAGACGGTAAGGGTTAGGTCTCCGTGGGTCGATACTAAGGTATCGATGTTAACTGATTCTACAGTGCAACAATGGGAACGTGTCCATGGGTCGATACTAAGGTATCGATGTTAACTAATTCTACAGTGCAACAATGGGAACGTGTCCATGGGTCGATACTAAGGTATCGATGTTAACTGATTCTACAGTGCAACAATGGGAACGTGTCCATGGGTCGATACTGAGGTATCGATGTTAACTGATTCTACAGTGCAACAATGGGAACGTGTCCATGGGTCGATACTAAGGTATCGATGTTAACTGATTCTACAGTGCAACAATGGGAACGTGTCCATGGGTCGATACTGAGGTATCGATGTTAACTGATTCTACA
>CAXITT010001077.1:28518-43371 GCA_964033795.1 Lymnaea stagnalis | reverse complement strand
TACTTTATTTTTTTTTTTTTTTGTATAAAAAAATTTTTTTTTCCGAAAAGTTGTGGTTTTTTAAAAATCCCCCCCCCCCCCCCCCCCCAAAAAAAAAATGATTCGATTGAGTTGACAAGACTGCCAAGGGCTAACTAGGCCAAAAATATTATTTTTAACAAATTAATCGAAATCCTATGTTGCATTTGTTTTCATTATACATTGTGTTTGTCACAAGCCTCGTTCTGAAACATAGGTCAAGAAAGAACGTTGAAAACCTTTAGCATAGAAAATAAAGCAAAAATGTATTTACTACATTTAATAATAATGATTTTAAAAAAAAATGATTCGAAGATTTAAGAAACATAAATTAAAACTTAATACAAAAATAAAATATCCCTACTTGATGTAATCTTAACCCCCCCCCCTCTCAATTGCTGCACCACTCCACAGCGGCAGGGGAAGATAGCCATGAGCACCATGTTTGACACGCTTATCTTTGATGGCTTCGCGTCGATATTAATTCCCAAATTGCTGGCACATTTTGTCTGTAGGTAAGACATTCTCTTGATTGTCCTTTCATACTCTGTCAACATACCGTGTTATGACTGGTGTCTGTGCTTGTAAGTGATAGTGTTTGTTTTTTTTCCATTTAATTTTGGTGTTGTTCTGCTTTTGCTGTGTTTTGTGTTGTCGAAACTATAAAATTATTTAAAGTCTCAGGTAATATACCATATTTATATTTCATATCATATACCATATTTATAATTCATGCAATGTACCATATTTATATTTTAATCCATATATGATATTAATTTATAATTCATGCAAGTTTCCATATTTATATTTCAATCCTTATACCATATTTATACTTCATGCCATATACCATATATATATTTCAATCCACATACCTACCATACTATTATTTCATGCCATATAAAATATTTATATTTCAATCCATATACCATATTGATATTTCATGCCACATACCATATTATATTTCAATCCATATATCATATTAATTTATAATTCATGCCATATACCATATTTATATTTCAATCCATTTATCATATTTATAATTCATGTCACATACTATATTTATTATATTTCAATCCATATATCATATAGATATTTCATGCCATATACCATATTATATTTCAATTCATATATCATATCTATATTTCATGCCATATACAATTAAAAAAAAAGTTTCATGAGCTTTAGGCAGAAAATCGAGATACCGATTCGGAAATATGTTACTGATTGTTTAGGAGTGGAAGAAAAATAGGAGGTTTTTTTAGTCAAGGGACGCAACTTTATTATGTCTATTTTTTAAAACTATTATAGGAATTATATACCTTATAATAAAATAAAAAAAATAAAAAAAATAAAATAAATGAAGCCACAGAACTAATAAAAGATTTAACAAATCAAACTTGAATTATCTTCCTGCAGACCGCGTCAACATTTTAGTACGATTTTTGAGATTGTTTGTTGACAATATAATGATCATTATTGTATGTTTCTGATGACTTCTTCGTGGTCATCACTGACGAAGGGTGGGGGGGGGCACGGGGGCACCGGGGCAACCAGGCACCCAAAGATGACGTCAGGCAGCAGGGCGGGGTGGGGGTGGGAGATGGCACGAATTTGTGATAATATATTATGAAGTTGTCATTGCTTAGTGAAAAGTTGAAGGCGATTATTATTTTTAATTTTTTTTGTTTTTTGTTTTGGATTGGGGTGGGGGTGGAGCTAGAGGTTAAACGTTAGCTAACATCATGTGACGGTATATTATTGGGCGGAGTTAGAGGTCAAAAGTTAGCTAACTTAGCGTGACGCTATTTGGGGGCGGAGCTAGAGGTCAAAAGCTAGCTAACATCGCGGGACGCTATTTATGGAAAGCCCGCACTGAGCTCCCATTATAATACAGAATGAATCTTTCTTTCCTGGCAGAGTCACTGCAAGGATAATTCGGGATATCATTGGGATACCGGAAGTTGTCCAAGCGTGGGGGCCCACTGTGACGGGGCTGGGCGCCATCTTGTTATGTTACGAAACCATTGACTGGGAGGTGTCTAATGTGATGAACGAGACAATCCGGCGTTTGTATTCCTAAACATACATCAATCAATCAGTCAATCAGTCAATCAATCAATCAGTCAATCAATCACCAAATTTAAGCCCTCGAGACGGTGCTGTGTGCTCATGCCAGGTAAATTGTGAGAAAGATTAAAAGTCATGAGTTATTGCGTTGTCGGGAAATATCAACGGTGGGTGATGGAGCGGGGATGATTGAGGGGGGGGGGCTGTGGCTGTGAGGATTGGGCTGCTGTATCCTTGATGATTGAGGTGCTGTGGCTGTGATGATTGGGGTGCTGTGACGGTTATGATTGGGTTCTGTGACTGTGATGAATGAGGTGCTGTGGCAGTGATGATTGTTGTGCTGTGATTGTGACAATTGAGATGCTGTGACGGTAATGATTGAGGTGCTGTGACTGTGATGATTGAGGTGCTATGACTGTGACCATTGAGGTGCTGTGACGAAGATGATTGGGGTTCTGTGACGATGATGATTGAGGTGCTTTGACGATGATGATTGTAGTGCTGTGACTGTGATGATTGAAGTGCTGTAACTTTGACGATTGCGGTTCTGTGATTGTAATGAGTGAGGTGCTGTGACTGTGATGATTGAGGTGCTTTGACTGTGATGATTGAGGTGCTTTGACTTTGATGATTTAGGTGCTGTGACGGTGATAATTGGGGTGATGTGACTGTGATGATTGAGGTGCTGTGACTGGGATGATTGAGGTGCTATGACTGTGATGATTGGGGTGCTGTGTCTGTGATGATTGGGGTGATGTGTCTGTGATGTTTGCGGTGCTGTGGCGGTGATGATTGAGATGCTATGACTGTGATGATTGTGGTGCTGTGACTCTGATGATTGAGGTGCTGTGAATGAGAAGATTGAGGTGCTATGACTGTGATGATTGAGGTGCTGTGACTGGGATGATTAGGTGCTGTTACTGTGATGATTGGGGTGTTGTGACTGAGATGATTGGGATGCTGTGATTGAGATGATGGGGGTGCTGTGACTGGGATGATTGTTGGGCTGTGAATGTGATGATTGGGGTGCTGTGGCGGTGATGATTGGGGTGCTGTGAATGTGATGATCGGGGTGCTGTGAATGTGATGATTGGGGTGCTGTGACGGTGATGATTAAGGTGCTTTTATGGTGATGATTGGGGTGCTGTGACGGTTATGATTGGGGTGCTGTGACTGTGATGATTGGGGTGCTGTGACTGTGATGGTTGGGGTGCTGTGACGGTTATGATTGGGGTGCTGTGACGGGTATGATTGGGGTTCTTTGAATGTGAAGAATGAGGTGCTGTGGCTGTGACTGTGAATATATATATTGTTGGGCTTACACCTCATATATATATATATATTCATTGCCATAATTAAATAACCTTTAAATGTTTCAGATTCTAAAAACAGTTCGGAGGCCTTTATCCTGTCAAGCCGAGCCATTAACAAACCTGCCCAGAGATCATGGAATGTTCGCCCCCCCCCCTTCCCCCTCACTCAATTCCACCGAAGTCACCCTTTCCAGCAGTGCAATCAACAGACCTGCCCAGGGATCAGGAAATGTTTGCCCCCTCAAGTTCACCGAAGTCACCCTTTCCAGCAGTGCAATTAACAAACCTGCCCAGGGATCAGGAAATGTTTGCCCCCTCAAGTCCACTGCGGTCACCATTCCAATTTTTGCCCGTGAGGTCGTTGCAGCCATCATTTTCTAATGTTCACTGGTCAAGTTTAATATTGTTTTTAGGGCTGTCTCCACCGTCTTCGGCGCTGTTGCGGGCAGTATTCCTGGGATAATCGTCACCTTCTGTGTCTAAGCAGTCTCCACCGTCTTCAACACTGTTGCGGGCAGTATTCCTGGGATAATCCTCACCTTCTGTGTCTAAGCAGCCTCCACCGGTTTCACCTTTGTGGGCAGTATTCATGGGATAAACACCTCACCTTCTTTGTCCAAGCCCATGGAGGGACAACTCATAATTGTTTTAGCCTAACGCGTCAGCGATGTGATAAGTCTTAGCTAAAAATCTGAAAGCCATTTTTCTATATAACCCGGTCCAGACAACGTTCATGAACTTACTGTGGTCAAAGGTTTTTTTGTTTGTTATCATGTCAACAGTTCTATCATCCCACATTAGAAACATTTCACTGAGAACATCTTTTTCGCTCCAAACTTTAAAAAAAAAAATCTTTGTACACACTATGTAATGACGTAACAATGAGAAGTCCAGCAACCAATTTGTCTTTTTTTTATTAATGTTGGATCTTACACCTAGACTAAGGTGATATTTTCGGATTTCTCATATTATCGTTTCCCCCTTAAATACAAAGTAGAATGTAATCATTTGTAAAGTTTAGGCAACCATAGTGACCCTGGAAGAATTAGGCAACACCAACTGTACGTTGTACCCATTAAATTATGAAATATTTCAAATTAAATTATTGTGATGAGTTATTTGTTGAATTTTCAGCCTTAAAAATTTCCTAAACCACACCCACGATGACCAGCATCCACATTCACACAACCCACTCACCGAACTCACCTACACCCTGTCAGGGTGACTTTTGTAGTTCTAGAAGCAGAGAGCTAGAATTGTAGCACCACAGCCTGTCAATAGGACTTCTGTAGTTCTACAGAGAGAGAGAGAGAGAGAGAGAGAGAGAGAGTGAGAGAGAGAGGGTGGGAGAGAGAGTGAGAGAGAGGGCGGGAGAGAGAGAGAGAGAGAGCAGAGAGAGAGAGAGAGAGAGAGAGAGAGGGTGGGAGAGAGAGTGAGAGAGAGGGCGGGAGAGAGAGAGAGAGAGAGCGTTCTATCATCAAAGCCTGCCAGGATCATGTCAAAGGGGAAAACCTTCAGAGTGATATCATTCGTCCAACTCCTAGTTATGTTATGGAAACTTATGGGATCTAATATACGTAGATAAGAAAGAGAGAGAGAGGGAGAGAGAGGGTGGAGAGAAAAAGAGACAATAAGAGAGGGAGTGGGAAGAGAAAAAAAGAGATAAAGGAAGAGCGAGAGAGAGAGGCGGGGGGGGGGAAGAGAATGAAGGGAGAGAGAAAGGAGAGGAAAAAGACAGAGATAGAGAAAGAGAGAGAGGGAGGGGAGAGAGAGGGAGGGGAGAGAGAGAGAGGGGGGATAGAGTAAAGGGAGAGGGCAAAGAGAGAGACAGAGAAAGAGAGAGAAAGAGAGGGGGAGAGAAAGAAATTCAAACAAGAAAGAAGGATAAATTGAGAAAATGTAGTCCTGCAATAAAAGCAACAACTCATCAGAGAAATAGGACACAGGGATGTTACAACATGATTGGAATCAGAGATATATGACACAAGGGATGTTACACCATGTTTGTAATGTTGATCAGCGATAAAGAGGATGAATAAAGCAGACTAAAATAAATACGTATTTGTTTCATTGCTGACGATTTAAAATTTAGAATCTTTACTTTGACGTAATCTAAATCAGACTACAGAGTGATATCCCTTGAATGGGACAGGAAATGCAATGGGTCCTACTTTGTCAAGACTGAGAAACGAAAAATAACTCTTTTTTTTTTTAATTGTTGTTGTTGTATAATCAGGTATTCATTTGTCATCGGTGTGTGGATGAGTTTCAAAGTGCACAGAGGACGGCCACAATGATAGAGCCGACATTCGAGGATCGCCTGTCCGTGATGGCCAACGGCGATGAAATCGTCTCGGGCGCCGTCCAAGGCGAGGACTCTTTGATGCACAGCTACCTGTCCAAGAGCGGCGACAGATTCCCCATCGGCTCTCTGATTGAAGACAGCCTGACCGATGGGTTCAAGGACATGGTGGCCACCCTCCAGTCGGAGCTACGCACCTCCGTTTTTATGAGCGGACCGCACGACCCATTCAGAACCATCCCGATACGACTAATAGGTATCGAGTAGAGACTCGAACTTCAGTTTTTTTCATTTCGGGGCCCGGTAACAGAAGTCCGAATATCGCTGTAGAGATCGAATACGGGAGTACGCGGAATCGATTTTTATCGATGGTTTATCTCAAGGGTCGTAGACATTTCTCATCCTTTCTGGCTTAAGATTTTGGTTTCTATAGAAAATCATGGGAGTTGATATACCTATGTCAGGAGTGGGAGTTGATATATCTATGTCAGGAGTGGGAGTTGATATATCTATCGCAGTTAAGAGTGGAATTGACAAAATCCCGTTATTTAGCCCCTGACTTCATCGGCGACTTGTGTTAAGACTCCACAGAGTGTATTCGATGTCAGTACTATGTTACCCATTCTTGGAGTCAGTACGATACTACCCGCTGTTGCAGTTGGTACTATTTTAACCACTCTTAGAGTCAGTAGTAGATCTCTTTTACCCAATCTATGAGTCAGTTCTATATTTACTTTTTTTGTTAGAACTATAGTTAAAGAAATCTCTTTAAAACACTAAGACACCTTCCTTTTGGAAGAATGTGTTTCACAGTGGCTGTAATGATTGGTGAACTGGGGTCAACAATGGCCGGGGTGTGCTTGCGTCACAAGTGTCCTTCCCCACTGGACGTGCTTGTCAACTCGCTACATGAGACAGATCGTTCTGTTGAGGGAATGTTTCTGTTTTCTCTGTCCAGGTTACACTTTCAGCGTGGGTCAAGCTTTGAGTTATGGCTTTGATCCGGAATGGTCCGATCCGTTCTTCCTGCTGGGGATTGGTTTTATTGGCGTCCACTGCGTCCATCGGATGTCCGTCATTGCACAGGTAAGAAGGGGTATGGTTGCGACAGACCAAAGGTGTTACGTGCAGTGTATTGTGATGGTGTTACATGCAGTATATTATAATGGTGTTACATGCAGTATATTATAATGGTGTTACATGCAGTATATTATAATGTTGTTACATGCAGTATATTATAATGGTGTTACATGCAGTATATTATAATGGTGTTACATGCAGTATATTATAATAGTGTTACTTGCAGTATATTATAATATGCAGTATATTATAATGGTGTTACTTGCAGTATTTTGTAATGGTGTTACATGCAGTATATTGTAATGGTGTTACATGCAGTATATTGTAATGGTGTTACATGCAGTATATTGTAATGGTGTTACATGCAGTATATTGTAATGGTGTTACATGCAGTATATTGTAATGGTGTTACATGCAGTATATTGTAATGGTGTTACATGCAGTATATTGTAATGGTGTTACATGCAGTATATTGTAATGGTGTTACATGCAGTATATTGTAATGGTGTTACATGCAGTATATTGTAATGGTGTTACATACAGTATATTGTAATGGTGTTACATGCAGTTTATTTAATGTAGAGGTGGGGGTTATCTTGATGACGTAAAAGAGATGACAAAATAAATTAATTCCATTTAGAGACATATCCAACATGTTAGCAAAAGCCCCTACCCCAATCAGGTACGCCCCCACCCCCCAACTGAACCGACCATGGTAGTCATATTTATTTAAGATATTCTAATATATTAGAAGTTTTGTCTTTGTGCTCCCTCCCCCCCCCTTTTTTTTCTTCTTTCTTCTAGTACAACCACGACAATCTCCTGGCTGCCCTCCATCCCACGTACCTTAGAGACGCCTTCACTGCCATGTACGACACATTCATTTGGGAGATGCTGGCCTCCTTCATTGTACCTTCAATGATCACCTATGGAGCTTGCAGGTAGGTCAGATGGAAATAGTGAATACCTTTGGAACTTGCAGGGTAGGTCAGGTGAAAACAGTGATTACCTATGGAGCTTGCAGGTAGGTCAGGTGGGAACACGCTTACGTAAGTAAGACTAGGTTAAGTTAAGTTAAGTTTGGTATAATACACAAGTCGTTCACGGTCATTGGTGCAGACGCGGATCCAAGGTTTAATCCCTTGCACAACCAGGGGAATCTTATAGACGTTATTTGTTAATCAAGAAATCTAGAATATCATCCATTATGATACATTAAGTAGGTAAGGAACTTGCTTCTTTGGCCAAGACATTTGGTTCCTATAAGATGAAAGGAAAAAAAAAATTACAATGTTAAAACTACAAAAACGTGTCTGGCTCTTCCAGGATCTTAGACGCAACACTAGTACTCTTTGGACGTTTCACAAGGCCCTTGCGTAAGAGAGGCCCCATACTGATTAGCCTCGCCCTGCTGCCCCTGATGGTCGTCCCCGTGGATATGGTTGTGGATTCTTTCATGAACCAGTGCATCCGACCACATTACGCCTGAGCTGTGTTGATACAAGCGGGACAGGGGGGGGGGCGGTTGTTTTTGTACTCGGTGCGTGCGGTGGTAGAGTAGTTGTACCGTAGTTTGAGCTGTGCTTGGTGTCCGGTACAACAGCATCACAGTCCGGACCTGGTGGAAAATTGTTCTTATGCCCGAAATATTAGAAATGAAAGTGTGCTTTACTTTCTTATATTTGTAACTATTTGTGTGTGTGTGTGTGTGTGTGTGTGTGTGTGTGTGTGTGTGGTCATTTTGTTGATAGGTTTATTTTAAACAGTTGTATACAGTTGTATTTCACTGGACTAAAATTAAGGGAAAAACTGTTGGAAGAATTAGCCACTTTGTAGGTTTTTACATTTACCAATAAGGAGAAACAATGAATCTGTGGGGAAGAGGGGGGGGGGATCAAGAAAATAGGGTGTCACGTAGGAATGCAACAACTTTTGAAATATGATATGCCCAATAAAACTATAAGAATAGATCTCGTTTTGAAACAATTGTTTTTTGTGTTGGTGTTTTTTTAAAATATATATTTTTTTTTATCTCAGTTACAATGCAACGTCCCCTTTTTGCCCTTCCACATAATGATAGAAGCAAATTATCGGGGACTTGATAAAAAACAATGTAAGACTCGTTGGTCATTCGGTACACTACACAAAAATTCATACAGTTGGTGCCATGACGTCATTTCATGTTTTTTTTTAAATATTTTTTTTTTAAGTTTCTGTTTTGGATTCACTCCCCTTGTTGCTGTTTACTAGAGTTAAATTTTCCTTAATATTGCGAGGGAATGTTTTTGAATTAAAATTTTTATTGGTTGCTTAATTATAATTGTAAAATTTCATTGGTTGGGTAATTATAATATTTTATTTTTTTTCCGCCATATTTGAAAATGGATTTGTATTGCATTTTTTTTTTTTTTTTTTGGATTTTTTGAAGAAATTTGGATTTTTTTTTTGGTGAAACGTGAAATAAAGTGTGTCAATGTGTTGTCTTTGAAACTGTAAGTTGGGTTTTCATCATTTTACAATAATTTTTTTAATTGTTTTTTTTTTTTTTTTTTTTTTATTTTATTTTTATATTTTTTTTTTTTGGTTATTTTTATTTTTTTTTTTTTTTTTTTTTTTTTTTAAAAATGGTTTTTTTTTTTTTTTTTTTTTTTTTTTTTTGGATTTTCTGAAGAAATTTGGATATTCTTTTTGGTGAAACGTGAAATAAAGTGTGTCAATGTGTAGTCTATGAAACTGTAAGTTGGGTTTTCATCATTTTACAATAATTTTTTTAATTGTTTTCCTTCATTTTTCTGGTTTCTTGCCACAGTGTGTAACTCTAGCCGCACACCTGTTTTTTGTTTTTGTTTTGAGGTTTAGGCTTACTTTTAGGCTTTAGGGCTAGGTTTAGGCTTACTTTTAGGCTTTAGGGCTAGGTTTAGGGCTACTTTTAGGCTTTAGGGCTAGGTTTATGGCTACTTTTAGGCTTTAGGGCTAGGTTTAGGCTTACTTTTAGGCTTTAGGGCTAGGTTTAGGGCTACTTTTAGGTTTTAGGGCTAGGTTTAGGGCTACTTTTAGGCTTTAGGGCTAGGTTTAGGGATACTTTTAGGCTTTAGGGCTAGGTTTAGGGCTACTTTTAGGGTTCATGTTAGGTTTACACATAGTTTTAGGGTCCAGGTTAGGTTCAGGGATAGATTTAGAGTTTAAAATATTAGCAGACGTGTTTTTTTAGACGGCCGCCATCTTGGTTGCCACGACCCGTGAAAGGTCATGGGTCGTGGCAACCAAGATGGCGGCCGTGGGATACGCCATGGCATCAGATATCTTCATTTACCAAACAAATAACTAGTAGCATAATTTGTAACATAATTTGTAGCATAATTTGTAGCATAATTTGTAACATAATTTGTAGCATAATTTGTAGCATAATTTGTAGCATAATTTCTAATTTTACGAAAAAGATTCATTCATTTTTTGGTAGGCCTTAGGGGGCCGGTTTAGAGGTTTCCTTGGATACGTAAAAGCGTGAGAACTTAAAAAGTCGTCATGGGTTGCCATCTCAAGTCTAAATAATTTTCGTTGTTTTTTGGGTTTTTTTTTTGTTGAGATTACGAGACGTGATTACAAAAAAAAATTAACGTACACTGGTACGGGATTATTTTAATAATCAGAGTCGTGCAGAGTTTTCTGTAACAGCTTTAAACCTTTGTCTGTTCTATCAGTTCATTTACTTTCATGAAAATTATTAATCAGTCGGTAACCTCGAACAGTTACATTCAAAGATAAACTTGAGCAACATACAGAATTCATTACTTGCGGAACAACACCCCCCCCCCCAGCAACAACAGCTCTCTAAAATGTTTGGGGCACATTTCCATAATATAGGAATCTTTGGTTAAAAAAAAAAACACACACAAATAACCAGCAAAAAAACAAAACAAAAAAAACAACAACCAACGTTTGCATACATTAAAACATTTTCGAATACTCTCATAACAAATGCCTACGCTACACCTCACAGACGTACTGTCAGGAGCTAACCCTTTTCATCATAAAGTCAGGTAGTTCAATAAATATCTGATTCTTAACCAAAAAGTTAGACCCTTTCATTCAACGATCAACAACAACAACAATCGGACGTCATCACCAGTTTCTCTAACGATTCAGGCTAGTAGCCTAAAACATTTTATTAAGACACCATTCAACGTGTCAACATGTTAGCCATAAAGCATATAACTTTCACAGCTCTAGCATTTGCCAGGATAATGTATGCTTTTTTTCAAAGATAAACACTACCAAGCCATTAAAGATAAGGTTTATCTTCAAAGTATTCTAAATTTGTGGTTCCTTATTTCGGCGACGTTACAGTACCATTTTTTTTCTCCTTGGATTAAAATCTTGATAGCATTACAAGTGCGAGTTTACAGCGTACATCCTTTCCCATCAGACATGACCTTTCTTTTCTAGAAATATACAACTTTAAATCTAATTTAAGATAACATCATGTCTGAACCGAACACACGGGCCTGGCCCAGTTAGACTCTGCCTATAACTTGACCGAGGCGACATGCTGGGGGGTCATTTCTGGGCGAGATCAAGGTCGAGTCGGGTCACCATGCTGGCGTTAGTTCTACTGTCCATATGTGCAGGTATGTTCAATCTGGTCAGACGATTAAACAGTTTCATTTTGCGTTCAGTTTATTCTAAATTTGGTGTCCATATAAATCCCCATTTTACTCCCCCCCCCCCCCAGGGCCGTGGACCCATTGAACGAAAAATGTTCATTATCTCTTTCTTTTTTTTGGTTTTTAAAAGGTCTTATTACATCATTTTAATTAAAGAACTGATAAATTTATTCTAAATTTGGTGTCCATATAAATCCCCATTTTTTCCCCCCCCCCCCCCCAGGGCCGTGGACTCATTGAACGAAAAATGTTCAATATCTCTTTCTTTTTTATGGTTTTTAAAAGGTCTTAATACATCATTTGAATTAAAGAACTGATAAACTATTCAAGTATGTGTAGCCTTTATTATCTTATTTAATTCTCATCATTATTACTATTAGTATCAGCAATGCTATCATTATGTACATTAACGGCGAATGTGTAAAGATGTGAAAAGATACGTGCACAAAGGCCAGTACTTGGTTGCAGCAACGTAGCGTATCAGAGCTAACTCATATTGTTCTATTGACACAATTTGTTCGTGTCTTATTAATATAACTTATCAGAGTAAGAATGTGCAAAGACTAACTTTGTATGGCTTTATTTTTTTTATTCATGAGGTAATTGGTTAACATTCATATAAAAAATAAAAAATCTTTACAAACTAGCTAAGGGTTTTATTGGAGATTAAAGCACACATTGTTAAGTCAAAGTGCAAATAGTCCCCGACTTTGCTCTTTTTTTTGGCGGATGCAGCAAGGTGGATGATCTCTTCTTTGAGAATGCATTTGAAGCTTATGCTTACACTGACACCAACATGGCTGAAATGTATTCAGAATGGAAGTTTTAAAAAAAATCTTATGAAATGACACGATTAAAGAAAATGGCTTAGGGTTTATTCAAATGAGAAGAGAAAATTTGCCAAAGACGCTACAACTGATGCACGGACGGTTCATCTTAGTAAACTTAAGCCTTGGGATGAGTAAGACAAAGAGAATTTCTGCGATCTTTGTGACCATCCCATTTTTAGCTAGGATCGAACGTTTTCCCACAGAGTTTGAGATCCCGCGCATGGCGCTGTTGTCAACCTTGTATGTCAATTCAGATCAAATCTACATTATTTTGTTTTTGCTTATACAGCCGCCTCTGCCCTCCCCTCCTCCAACTCCACCCATGGCTTCTCCACCGCTCGCCTGACCAAGGAGGACTACCTCTACCTCAGGACCATCCCCAGAACTAAAGCCACGTCCCCCATCCCCGGGTTCCACTACATCTACGTCGACAGCACCGGGGCCGCCTCTTGGAACGCCAACCCGTCCATCTACCAGGTCGAGATCGCCGGCTCCCCGTACACGTCCCAGGCCGCCCTCCAGGCCGCGGCCGGCTACGTGGCCAAGATGACCAGGAACATGCCGCTCACCATCTTTGCTTCTCTGTGCACCAAGTCGTCTCTGGGGATTTTCACCGCCCGCGAGAAGCTGATCGTGTACCCAGAGTACGCCTACATGGCTAACGGGAACTGCGGCACTTCGTGTTCGGGTGAGTATCGTATGCTTCAAAGCCCTCTGCACCGTCGTTTTCGTTATTGGTGTGTATAGCGGCGACTATGCGTACACGGGTCCCTTTAGACTAAATCCCATTCGGATGTCATTTTTTTGGCTGTTTATTTTAGTTAAACTGAAGGAGTAAGTTTACAAACATACGGTCCATTCAATTATATTTCATTCGATACCTCATTTTGTCGTACAAACACAACAATAATATTTTAAATAGTTTGTTTAATCCCAACATCTCACGTCTGAAAGCCGGGTGTGAATAGAAACGTCGTAAAAGAATTTAGAAAGTACTTTTAAAAAAAAAGAAACCATTATATTAGCAATGATTAATAGAATTATGAGATTAAAATCTTAGTGGCACTATTTAATAGAAACTCACCTTGACTTGACGACTAAATTATTCTCATAGAAACTCACCTTGACCTGACGACTAAATTGGTCTCATGGGGGCTAACCTTAAACACGTGACTAATTCGTTTTGCATTTCCCACAAGGCTCCTGCCAGCAGACGTGCACCTTTGACGGCCGGAAGTACCAAGACATCGCCGGGGTCGGAGGTCAGCGGGCGGTCATCCTCGACGACAACGTCCTGTGCACCCCCAACGACCCGTACAACAACCGGGAGAACATCCTGGCCCACGAGTTCACCCACACCATCCACCAGTTCGCCCTCTCCAACCAGGACCGCGCCAACATCCTCGCCGCGTACAACAACGCCAAGTACTACCAGACGTGGACGCTCTCCTCCTACGCCATGTCCAACGAGATGGAGTACTTCGCCGAGGCGGCGACCGTGTTCTTCGGCGTCAACAGCTACAGCAACCTCAACACCGGCGGCATGAACGTCTGCGGCGCGCAGTACTGCAACGGCGAGATGGCCGGGAGGAGCAGGCTCCAGAGCCACGACCCGTCCCTCTTCAACATCCTGTCCTACGTGTTCACCAACAGCCGTCCGCAACTGACCAGTGGTCTGACCGTGTGTCCGTCATCACTGGTGGTAGGTTAAATTATCGCAGACATGTTTTTTTTTTTTTTTGTGTATACTTGGGAGACTGTTTTTAAATTTGTGTCTTAATTTTTGGTTGGTAGTTTAATAAAATTTTTTTTAAGTATCTTTTTCATTGTTTGAAATAATTTTTAATAAGAAAAAATATTTGGGTAGGTTAAATTATCGCAGACATGTTTTTTTTTTTTTTGTGTATACTTGGGAGACTGTTTTTAAATTTGTGTCTTAATTTTTGGTTGGTAGTTTAATAAAATTTCTTTTAAGTATCGTTTTCATTGATTGCAATAATTTGTAATAAGAAAAAATATTCAAGATTGGACGCAACATGACTGGATGTGTAATGATTGGATGTGTAATGATTGGATGTGTAATGACTGGTTTCGTTATGATTGATCTGTAATGATTAGAACTGTACTGATTTGATAAGTCGGGATTTGAAATTTGGTCAACGAATATTTCACGAAAGAAATGCTTTAGGAAATCACGCACCCACAAGTTACAACAAAGACCGAAGATTCTGAGACCACGTTCCAGCGGAGCCAGCATCTTGTGTAACTTGTAAGGGAGTACTGACATCCTCAGGCTTCTTTGCGGTGGCCAACACAACGTAACTTTGATTTTAAAAAAACCTTGTTCAATTTTTATGTCGGTGTCCGAAAATACCGGGAATTTCCCACCTTTGAGCGCAGACATGTTTTAGAAAAAAATATTAGTGTATTAAAAGTTTGAAAACATTCAGAATGCACCACCACCCCCCCCCCCCCCCCCCAGTGATTATTTCAGAAATTCCCCCCCCCCCCAAGCAGTGCCAGTTGATTTATTGTTGGACATATTTTTGCTCGGGGGGGGGGACACTAGGCTTTCCCTG
>CAXITT010001077.1:5568-25870 GCA_964033795.1 Lymnaea stagnalis | reverse complement strand
CCCCCCCCCCCCCCCCCCCCCCAGGCCCCCCCCCCCCCCGCCCCCTTCCCCCCCCCCCCCCCCCCAAAAAAAAATGCCCAGCTTCTGCAAAACTGAACTCTTCCACACCGCTGGCCCTTCACCCACAAAAGACCCACCTCCCAGAGGCAGATCCTCCCCCACCCCCTGCCCAAATTTTCCAGGACCTAACTCCCCGAAGCTCCAATCGCCAAGTGTGCGCGTGTGTGCATGTGTGTGTATGTGTGTGCATGTGTGTGTATGTGTGTGTATGTGTGTGTATGTGTGTGTATGTGTGTGTGTATGTGTGTGTGTGTGTGTGTATGTTTGTGTATGTGTGTACATGTGTGTGCATGTGTGTGCATGTGTGTGCATGTGTGTGTATGTGTGTATATGTGTGTGTGTGTTTGTGTGTATTTGTGTGTATGTGTGTGTCTGTGTGTGTGTTTTCGTGCGTGCGCGCGTGTGTGTACGACACGAATGCTAGCATCAAAAAAATTTAAAAGAGACAACTTAGTCCGTAACAAGAATCTTTTATTCGAACAGTGTCGAGACAGTCACAGAGCATGGAATCAGGGACACTTATTGAATAATTTATGAACACAGAGAGAGAGAGAGTTTCTAAAGGGTTAATAGAAGCTCGATACACACACACACACACATATACACACACACACACACACACAGACACACACACGCGCGCGCGCGCGCACTTAGCTTACTTATCTAATCATGGAAATTTCAAGAACAAATGCTTTCACAGCGATCGTCTACTATGTCCTTATCACATTTAAAATGATTCCTTTCACTTAAAGCCCAGTACATCATCTAGTGCAATCAATAAATAGAAACCTATACAGTCCGTGTAGCAACTGACGAACAATAACATGCTTACATTTTATGTTCTAATAGAGTATCTACTGACATTGTACAGGTATACAACACATACTTTAGTTTTTAATTTTTTTTTTTAAAAAGTCAAATGCAAAAACAATTGCTGGGTCTAAAACTAACTATAAAGTAAGTAGCACTATAAAGTAAGTAGCACTATAAAGTAAGTAGCACTATAAAGTAAGTAGTAGGATTGTCTTACAAGGTTACCGGAAATTGGAAATACATTTCTTTGACGGAAAATTGATCGACTGAAGATTGGTCGAACGGAAATTTGATCGATTTTTTTAAATTTTTATTTTTATTTTAGTTCACACGCTCAAATTTTCGTCAAATTTCTTTTTGAACGCAATATACCATAGAGTCAAACCAAATAATTCGTTTAAAAAGAAATTGGTCGAAATTAAATCGTGTGAATTAACAAAAAAAAAAAAAATTCGACCAAACTTCCGTATGATCAAACTTCCGTCGATCAATTTTTCCGTCGACGAAATTTCTTTCAAACACATTTCCGGATACAGTCTTTAAAGGTTTACAAATATTGAAAATTGTTAACGTGAAGAAAAAAAAAAAAAAACAAAGTTGCCGGTTTGGAGTTGTGAAATTTGATTTTGAACGTCGGAATTTTTGTTCAAAAAATAATTGACTGGAATAAAAGGGACTATAATGAGTTTTTTGCTTGGAGTGTCTTTTGACATTGCACAGAATGACACTTGGCATTTGGAGACTAAAGTGTAGAGGGTTGTTAGTCTTTTTTTTTTCCTCCTTTAAATAAATAGTTAAATGACTATGACAGTAGATCAATCGGAGTTTAAATTTGTTGCTATATATCTCATTACGTATTCTTATATCACAACGTTAGAACCGATGCGTTACTATGGCAACAAAGAAAGGGATAAGGAATGTGTTGTTAAAGACCGATCAAGTGACAAGTTTGTGAGCAAGAGACCGTTTTGATGAACGGGTGGGGGGGGGGGGAACAACACATTTGGGGGTGGTGCAGACTTTAAATATGTCAACGACTGTCACCCATCCCAGTCATTCATATACATATGCGTCTTTCTCTGGACTCCCTGCCAGATGAACTCAAATTATTAATTATGAAAGCATTCTTGAACAGTGCAATTGCACAATCAGTGTGCGGTGCCCTTGCAAGACATACACAATCAGTGTACATTGTCGGTGGACATGCAGGCCCGGATTATGAAGGTTTGCGGGGGGGGGGTGTTGGTGGGGGTGTCTTAGAAAGCACTTAACTATTTCTTCGGCCGCTCTTTCCATCCATGTTTGCAGCTCACTGGCTAAGCTGCTCTACTTTAAGTTTTGCACCATTTGTTTCAGATTCCGGTAACATTTCTGGTATTCTCCACATGACGTGCTGATCAAGTGCTTAACAAAAATCGTCCTACAACTGATGCTCGGATCACGTGATCCCTTTGATCCTCCATTTGACGCTCGGATCACGTGATCCCTTTGATCCTCCATTTGACGCTCGGATCACGTGATCCCTTTGATCCTCCATTTGACGCTCTGATCACGTGATCCCTTTGAGCCTCCATTTGACGCTCTGATCACGTGATCCCTTTGATCCTCCATTTGACGCTCTGATCACGTGATCCCTTTGATCCTCCATTTTATGCTCTGATCCTCAATTTATGCTCTGATCACGTGATGCTTTGCCCCCATGTTAACCCATCTCTGTTTAATTGTAGAGTAGAAATATAAAATAATAACTTTATAAATGGACTACAACGACATATTAGTAGATCAAAATATCATTGACATATTGGTAGATCAAAAATCATTGACATATTGGTAGATGAAAATATCATTGACATATTGGTAGATCAAAATATCATTGACATATTGGTATATCAAAATATCATTGACATATTGGTAGATCAAAATATCATTGACATATTGGTAGATCAAAATATCATTGACATATTGGTAGATCAAAATATCATTGACATATTGGTTGATCAAAATATCATTGACATATTGGTAGATCAAAATATCATTGACATATTGGTAGATCAAAATATCATTGACATATTGGTAGATCAAAATATCATTGACATATTGGTAGATCAAAATATCATTGACATATTGGTAGATCAAAATATCATTGACATATTGGTAGATCAAAATAGCATTGACATATTGGTAGATCAAAATATCATTGACATATTGGTAGATCAAAATATCATTGACATATTGGTAGATCAAAATATCATTGACATATTGGTAGATCAAAATATCATTGACATATTGGTAGATCAAAATATCATTGACATATTGGTAGATCAAAATATCATTGACATATTGGTAGATCAAAATATCATTGACATATTGGTAGATCAAAATATCATTGACATATTGGTAGATCAAAATATCATTGACATATTGGTAGATCAAAATAGCATTGACATATTGGTAGATCAAAATATCATTGACATATTGGTAGATCAAAATATCATTGACATATTGGTAGATCAAAATATCATTGACATATTGGTAGATCAAAATATCATTGACATATTGGTAGATCAAAATATCATTGACATATTGGTAGATCAAAATATCATTGACATATTGGTAGATCAAAATATCATTGACATATTGGTAGATCAAAATAGCATTGACATATTGGTAGATCAAAATATCATTGACATATTGGTAGATCAAAATATCATTGACATATTGGTAGATCAAAATATCATTGACATATTGGTAGATCAAAATATCATTGACATATTGGTAGATCAAAATATCATTGACATATTGGTAGATCAAAATATCATTGACATATTGGTAGATCAAAATATCATTGACATATTGGTAGATCAAAATATCATTGACATATTGGTAGATCAAAATATCATTGACATATTGGTAGATCAAAATATCATTGACATATTGGTAGATCAAAATATCAGCGCCACTTTGGGGTTAAAAAAAGCATCGGTTTTAAAAAGGAAATAAAAAGGTGTTATTGTGTGTGTGGGGGTGGGGGTGGGGTGGATTAAAGTAATAACCAGGGCTACTGCTCTATCCCTTTCTCTTATTTCTTTTTCTAAATTAAAATTTAATTTGGAGGTCAACATTCAAAAATAAGAATTTGAGGTCCATCGTAATTTCAACGATAGCCTCAGTGACGTAATCTTGACTTTCTAAGACCATGAGGTTGTGGGTGGCTCCCAAGAAATATATGACGTAGGTGCAATTAAACGAAAAACTGTTCACGAATCGTTGGTGCATTGGTAGCATACACTGGCATACCACAAGTGGTTGGTGTATTGGTAGAATACACTCGTATACCACAAGTGGTTGGTGTATTGGTATTATACACTGGTATACCACAAGTGGTTGGTGTATTGTTAGTATACACTGGTATACTACAAGTGGTTGGTGTATTGGTAGTATAAACTGGTATACCCCAAGTGGTTGGTGTATTGGTAAAATACACTGGTATACCACAAGTGGTTGGTGTATTGGTAGAATACACTGGTATACCACAAGTGGTTGGTGTATTGCTAGAATACACTGGTATACCACAAGTGGTTGGTGTATTGGTAGTATACACTGGTATACCACAAGTGGTTGGTGTATTTGTAGTATACACGGGTATACCACAAGTGGTTGGTGTATTATTAGTATACACTGGTATACCACAAGTGGTTGGTGTATTATTAGTATACACTGGTATACCACAAGTGGTTGGTGTATTGGTAGAATACACTGGTATACCACAAGTGGTTGGTGTATTGGTAGAATACACTGGTATACCACAAGTGGTTGGTGTATTGGTAGAATACACTGGTATACCCCAAGTGGTTGGTGTATTGCTAGAATACACTGGTATACCACAAGTAGTTGGTGTATTGGTAGTATACACTGGTATACCACAAGTGGTTGGTGTATTTGTAGTATACACGGGTATACCACAAGTGGTTGGTGTATTATTAGTATACACTGGTATACCACAAGTGGTTGGTGTATTATTAGTATACACTGGTATACCACAAGTGGTTGGTGTATTGGTAGAATCTACTGGTATACCACAAGTGGTTGGTGTATTGGTAGTATACACTGGTATACCACAAGTGGTTGGTGTATTGGTAGTATACACTGTATACCACAAGTGGTTGGTGTATTGGTAGTATACACTGGTATACCACAAGTGGTTGGTGTATTGGTAGTATACACTGGTATATAACAAGTGGTTGGTGTATTGGTAGTATAAACTGGTATACCACAAGTGGTTGGTGTATTGGTAGAATACACTGGTATACCACAAGTGGTTGGTGTATTGGTAGTATACACTGGTATACCACAAGTGGTTGGTGTATTGGTAGTATACACTGGTATACCACAAGTGGTTGGTGTATTGGTAGAATACACTGGTATACCACAAGTGGTTGGTGTATTGGTAGTATACACTGGTATACCACAAGTGGTTGGTGTATTGGTAGTATACACTGGTATACCACAAGTGGTTGGTGTATTGGTAGAATACACTGGTATACCACAAGTGGTCGGTGTATTGGTATTATACACTGGTATACCACAAGTGTTTGGTGTATTGGTAGTATACACTGGTATACCACAAGTGGTTGGAGTATTTGCAGCATACTCATGTACCACAATTGTTTTTGTATTGGTAGTATACTCGTATACCACAAGTGGTTGGTGTATTTTGAGTATACTCGTAATCCACAAGTGTTTGATGTATTGATAATATACTTGTATACCACAAGTGGTTGGTGTATTGATAATATACTCGTATACCACAATTGGTGATTTTTACCACCACATCATCACAATTTCTTTATTTGGCAATCGTATATTCTTACAAGAGCTTAATCAGATATACGCCACACATACAATTGTATAAGCAAAGTCATTCAATGTCAGAAACATTTTTTAAAAAAAAATGTTATGACGCCACGTTACAAGTTTCACCTTTCATCACAGTTACATTAGAGGTAAATTTGTGTAGAGTTAGAAGATGTTTGAATTGCATTGGATGATTTACATGACAAAATAAATGAGAAATTTGAGGTAAAATTAGTTAATAACAAATCTGTGAGCACAGTCAGGAACTCAAAACAATCATTTAAAACAAAACTAAAAAAAATAAAAAAATAGTATTTTGTTTCGAAGCCTGTCAGATTTACCCAATATTAGTTTTTACAGTTGGCAAGTCTTTAGTTTATTATTCGTAATCGTTTTTTAATGTATTATTGGTAATCGTTTTATTTTTTGTATCGTTGTTGTCATTGTCTCTGCTGTTGTGCTGCAGATTTACGCATTTTGTACTTTTGTGCCGCATACGAACATGTTTTTTTTAAAGGTACTGTTGTGCAATAAGTGTTCGTACGCTTTGCTGAGTTTAGCATCGACAGCGTCTCTATATAAAATTTGTTTCTACTCTCTAAATTTAACGACATCGTATAAATTATTTCATTAGCAGACCTGGCGCCCTGTGCAATCTTAAGGCAGTCGCAAACTGCCACCATTGTGTTCACCAGAGAAAAACTCTTTAACTCTCGCGACCACAAGTGCATTTGGTCTGCCCATAGGACGTGGATGGCTGTTAAGATGGTCCTGCTCCTACTTTTCAAACCTTTAAGAACAACAGCGCCAAACAGCTTCGACCTAATACACCAACAGCAACAACAACAACAACCAACCAACCTGACTACTTTACGGCTGCATCTGGCGTATTTTTGTAAATCATAAGCTTTCAAGCAAATTCACATCGGCCATCTTCTAACCAAATGATCAGCTGTCTTATCCGCCATCTTGTCCGCCATCTTGTCCGCCATCTTTTACGATGGCGGAATCAAAGCAGCACACCGGAAGTGAGTGGTCCACAGACATTAAGATTCACTATAAAAGCAGCGAACTTTGCTCGAACGAAAATCCCAGACACTGTTCCAAGTGCCAACGTACTTTCAAGAATCTAACAGCTATTCTGAGCACAGCTTGCTTCACCTTAGAATCGAATAGTTATTCTGACCTCAGCTTGCTTCACCCAAGAATCTAACAGTTATTCTGACCAAAACATGCTTCACCCTAGAATCTAACAGCTATTCTGACCACAAAATGCTTCACCCAAGAATCGAACAGCTATTCTGAGCACACAGTGATTCACTGAATACTTTGCTGCAGTCCAAATTTGTGGAACAACAAAAAAAACTCAAAGACTCTCAAGACTGAAAAAATAAGTGCAATGCAATCAAAACAACATATCCATGTATTTGTATCAATAAAAGTATCTTATCTTACATATTAGAAATAATTTTCATTTTATTTCATTTCGTTTCAAAATGAAATAATTGTATCAGTATTTATGCATCTCTGTTTTATTGTCATCAATTTTATTTTTAAAAAGGAAATATATATTTTTTACAATTTGTCCGATATCTCATCGCTGGTTTTTATTTCATAGACTTAAAATGTTTTAATGTCAAAATCTAAAATATAATGCAATTAATGTCCCAAAGACGTTGCTTATTCTGTCATTGTCCCTAGCGTTTTATTTCTGGGTCTAAATAGTCTTGGAAATGAGTATTGGCAAATCGCTTTCAAAACAAACATGAGAAGTAACAGATCAACGTTTAGATTGGTCATGTGACCGATGTTTAGATTGGTCATGTGACTGATACTTAGAAAGGTCATGTGACCGATGTTTAGAATGGCCACGTGACCGATGCTTAGATTGGTCATGTGACCGATGCTCAGTTTGGTCATGTGACCGATGCTTACATTGTCATGTGACCGATGCTTAGATTGGTCATGTAACCGATGCTTAGATTGGTCATGTGACCGATGCTCAGTTTGGTCATGTGACCGATGTTTAGAATGGTCCCAGGCGACATCCATCAGACGAACTATAATTATAATAATAATCGTTTTAAATAATGATGAAATTGGTTAAAAATAGAAGCAACATGTTGACATGGCAAGGTGCTCATCTCATAATAATCCTAATGTCACAAGGATCTAACGATTGGCACTAGACATTGGCGGTACTAAAACTAACCTCTTTGAGCTAAGCTATCACTATCGTCGCAAGACACTATCGTCAGAGACACTATCGTCAGAGACACTAACGTCAGAGACACTATCGACAGAGACTCTATCGTCGCACGAGACTAACGTCAGAGACATTTAACAGCATTGTACACGACAGCCTTCTAACATTGTTCATAATGACAGCTTTTTTTTCTCCCCTATAACCAACAATAAAGTAAAGCGAAAAAGGGGTGGGGTGGGGGTTGGGGATGTACAGTGTCAAAGATAATGAGCACAAGCCTAAGAGACAACGCTCTTGGTAATTTAATCCTTAAAGTCCGCACTTTGCAGGATTAGGATAATCTACATCCGATTGACCCCCCCCGACAATTTTTATTTTTAACAACGGAGTTAAAACACAAGAGAAACATGACGTTAAAGCTGCTTCGTTGCACGGTGTTTCACGTTCATGGTAACACGGGTGTACACCATCCCTTCATGGTCTCTGTGACGACCCAGCTTGTGCATCTGACCGTACACAATTCCACGAGGAGGCTCGACTCATTCTGCACGTAGTCAGAATCGGGTATTGCCGGAATCCAGCGTGCGATAGAATGACGTCACATGAGACGACAACGAATTGCTTGTCGTTTCATATATTTTGTATGTGTGTGTGTGTTGTTGTTGTTCTTGTTTAGTGTCTGTCGGATATTTGTGGCATGGAATGATACGCTACCGTGCTCTCTTCACGCGTGAAATCAAACGTCCTAAAGTCTGTTGCGTTGCGGGCTTCGGAATGTCTGAGCAGCGCCATCTCGGGCGACGACGTGGAGGAAGATGGGGAGACCACCCGCGACGTGGAAGCGTTGCTGGAGTGCACGCTGCCCGTTGAGTGCTCCTTCCCCAGGGAGACGGTGTCGTTGATGCAGGTCACTTCCACGACGGCGGGCGCCGACGCCCCGGGGGCCGCCGAATCGTTGGTGGGCGAACGTCGCTTGGTTTCATTTGCTGCCGTCAGGCGGCGCGACTGCAGCTGGCGCCCGAAGACTTCGTTGGCTTTTTGGAACATGAGCAGCCCTTTCTTCGGGACCGCCCCCGAAGCTTTGTTCACCGGAGGAGGGGACGCGAGCGACTCCCACGTGAGACCGCCGGCTTGTTCGACGGGCGCCGGCGACCCTCGCCGCCCACCGTCGGCGTTGTTCGAGAAACCGTCCGCGCCGTCGCGATCGGGGCCGTCGATGTTGACGATCTCGGAGACGTCGTTGTTGCCGTGGTTGCACGAGGTCGGCTCAGAGCTGAAGGCGTACGACGACGCGGTGATCCCCTCCGACTCGGGCCCGACGTCGGACACGGACAGGGGCTCGGCGTGGCACTCGGGCTGCTCCGTGGTGGGGGGCTCGTCCACCGTGCCGTGGGGGGACTTCATCTTCCCGCCGACGAACCTGAAGACGCTGAACAGAGATTTGAACCCAAACCGCCTGGGATGAGGCTGGGCCATCAGCTCTGCATCGACCGGAACCGTCTCTACGATGACCTTCGCGTGACCAGGGGCGATCCTAGTGACGAGCGAAAGCCGCTCCTGGTGATCGCGAACTTTTTTTTTGCGTTTTCTGAAACGGTAAAAATCGTAAGGTATGCAGGCGAGGAAGACGGCGACGGTGGCACCCACGATGAGAATCACGAGATACGCCTTCGGCAAAACACCTGGAGAGAGAGAAAAAAATGGCATTGAGAGCAAATTAAAATGGTAGCCCAAAATGTAAGTGTGCTGCAAGATACGAGTAAGTTGACGGACAGGTTGCGAGAATGCATTGTAAAGGGTGGCTGAATCAATAGAATATTGTTTAAAAACAGCACAACTAATATGAAATGTTTCTTCGGCTCCAAAGGCATTTTTGTGTGTGTTGTTGTTGTTGCTTTGAATAATTTTTGTCAACGAGCCGCATGACACGTGACCAAATGACGGCTGCTGGATCTGGATGATGATGATGTATGTATGTATAACAAATATCAAACAAACATATGTTTGATTAAATTAAAATGTCTGACAACATTTAAGCGTTAGTCTAGCAGAATTCAAGATTACTTTGAATATAGAGAACAGTTTCTTTGACTTTTTTTGGAGACATATTTAAATACGTTCAAAGTTCAATTAAAGATGTTTTTAAAAGTCCTTTGTGAACAAAACCCATTTAGCTTGGAGAGATTAGGTTTAACATACAGGCTCAGTGACAGAGCGTTCACTGAACACATGTCGTTTTGAACATGAAGAGGGTAACACTGGCCAACGGTTTTGTCAAATAAACGTTCCTTTTATGATTTAGAAAAGCTTTGAATATGACAAGGATTCGATTCCGTGCTCCACCTTGAACGTACGCCCATGCTACACCTTGACTGTACGCCCATTGCTCCACCTTGACCGTACGCCCATTGCTCCACCTTGACCGTACGCCCATTGCTCCACCTTGACCGTACGCCCATTGCTCCACCTTGACCGTACGCCCATTGCTTCACCTTGACCGTACGCCCATTGCTCCATCTTGACCGTACGCCCATTGCTCCACCTTGACCGTACGCCCATTGCTTCACCTTGACCGTACGCCCATGCCTGGGTCGCGCTGACAAAAACAAAACCATCAAAAAGAACTCTAACAAGGCAGTGAGGACGGTACTTACTATCCACCACACATATCGGCTGGGTCCCCGACCAGGTGCCGTTGGCCGCGCACGTCCGGTAAAGGTCTCCGGACTCCGGCCTGTACCCTGCACGGCACATGTAGTGGGCCTGAGAGTTGTTGGTCACTTCCACGTGCATCGTTGGGTCGCCCACTGGCTCCTTACATACTGGGGGGAAATCATAAAGAATACAATCTTAATTCAGTGACAATTAAAAACAACAGATTAAATTGGTAACATCCTAGATGGCAGTGATTTCTATCATGGGTTACAGAGTGGCCGCATCACAGTGGCCGTATCGAAGTGTCAAGATCAAAGTGGCAAAATCGGTGGCCAGATCAAAATGGCCAGATCACTATCCTCAGTTCTCTTGGAACTACTATTAACTTTGCGTTGCAGACAACTTCCGGTGATACGGATCCGGCCCCCTTGTTTAAAACTTTTGAGGAACCCTGACCCTAAGTAGAAGACACTGATATAGACTTTGTTTTCGTGTGTGTGTTCACCAGAGAAGAAGATTAAGATAGGGAAAACCCGGTACTTCTCACGTTCTTATCATTCTTATCATTCTTATCATTCTTATCTCCTGTTCTATCTATACAAACATGTCCCCAGGGGCGTCGAGACCATGTATATAAGAATGGGTGAAGCACGTTTCTAAAGCTACACGTTGAAGGACTGTCCTTACTGGCTGCGTAGTTTTACAATTATTTATGCAAAGGGAAAATCAATACACGTAAAAGACAAAAAAAAAATAATCCCCAAAATGCAATTATTTATTATTTAATGAACTCCTGGTTTAGTCACACTAAAATTATGTAAGAACACAGTGTGACAATTATTTATACAGATTGGACATATTTTAAGTCCAGGAAGACATGATTTTATCGGAAGCTGTCTCTCTAACATTAAGTTACAATGACAGTCAGCATCTCACCTAAAACTTGTTATATATCATTCAAGCCTATCAAAAAGAAAGTGGGGACTGGGGATTGTGGGGGTGGGGGTAGTATTCATTGTAAGAAAAAAAAATCCAGAGCAAGATTTGATGAAGAAATGTCAAGAGTACAAAATAGATTATATTGTAATTGACACAAAAGAAGAAAAAAAAAAAAGACAAAAATTAGGCTCCGCTCTGATCTTGCCGTCTCCTCTGAGCGCCGCCTTTGAAATGTAAGAGCACACCGCTGCCCCCTGCCACACATTGAAAGCCCTGCACCTTCTGGTAGATCAAACTAAAGTCACACCAGACCAGCGGCATCGAAAGTTACCACTCACGACAGTAAAAACAAAACAATGTTGCGCACCAAGCTGCTCATCTTGACCTGGTTTTGTTTGGTGTGCGTCACTCTCATCGCCGCAGATTTCCGTAAGTGAAGCTGTCATGCCAAGTTGTACGAGCAATTGTTACATTAAATGCCATTGTTTAAAAAAACAACAAAAACAAAAACCAACACATTTATAGCAGTTGGATTCTGTAAAGTTAAAAATCCTATAAAAATAGTCATTGAATAACTCTAAAGTGACGGTATGACGCCATTAAGGAGTTTAAATAGGATTTAAAAAAAATGTTTATGAATATTAAGTCCGGCATGACGCGCCATCTTTTCTCTTTTTCTATCCCTTCCTTCCATCTCTCTCCCTCTCTCTCTTTTTTCTCTCACCCTCCCTCTCCCTCACTCTCCCTCTCTTTCTTTCTCTCGCTCTCTTTTTACTCTATTTTTTCTCTCTCTCCCTCTCTCTTCTCTGTATCTCTTACTCTCTCCTCTCTTTCACACACCCTCTCTCGTTCTCACACCCTCTCTCTTTCTCTCGCTCTATTTCACTTTATTTCTCTCTGCCCCCCCTCACTCTCTATCGTTCACGTTCTTTCTCTCTCTCACACCCCCTTTCTCTTTTTCTCTATCTCTTTCTCTAACCCCCCACTCTCTCTCTCACCAACAAATAAAATTGATTACGCAATTTTTAATGATTTTTAATTTTTTTTTAAATTTCACTTTTCTTCAACAGCATTTTTAAAAACATAAATTTATTGTCAATAATATTTAAACACAAGTGTAGTATTTTTGAACGGTCAGCCGCTTAAATGGATGGTTACTGCAGACCTGATTGGCCCCCTGGGTTACACTCCCCGTAGTTTACAGCTCTAAAGAGTGTAGTTTCAAGCTACAAGGAGTATTTTGGTCAATTGGTGGAGGGGGGTAGGGGGTATGAACTATTATTAACGCATTTCCCTAAAACCTTCTATTCTGGTTGGTTTATTGAGACCGAGACCGCACGGGCCTATCACTGTTAGTCTTAGTTGAGTGCTCACGGTGTCAACACACACACAAAATTCCCTTAAGTTTTTACTTTAAATAACCCAAATTAATATTTTTTTAAACATTTATTGAAAATCAAACATGCGAAAAAACTTTCGGAACCGTAGTTTTTTGTTGTTGTTGTTTTTTGTTGTTGTTGTTTTTTTTGTTTTTTTTGTAGGCTCGTCGTAGTGCCGTAGTCTTAGGCTTAAAAACGTTCATACTACGGCGAAAGCGTAAGGGTAAACCGGTCTGTTGCTGGACGTTTACTGGACGGTTCATTAAGCGACATTTTTATTTAAAAAAAATATTGTTGAAATTATTTTCTTAAAAACAGTTATATCAATTTTCTTAGAAGATAGAAAAAAAACAACAACATAATTTCCTGTCCCTAAAAGATACTATGAAAAAATTTAATCGCGATAAAAAACAAAACAAAAACAACCCAGTGGTCACATCTGACGCTTAACCAAATCTTTGCTAGCTGCTGAAATCTGTCGCGTTTAAATGACCATTCATGATGTTATGTCCACATACTTGTTGACATATTATGCTATTCATGCGTAGGTTTAGTTTCACATTTCAATCATATGACCGATTTCATTTCAGCATCGCTCATTTCAAAATTCCTGGACTGCTCGACCAACGTACGCACTGACTGCGCCCTGCAGGATCCCGACGACTGTGATGACCCCTCAATGCAGATTGGCTGTGCCCAATTCTGTAAAAGTTGCCCACCGTCTTGAGGACAAAGGTTGGGGCGACCATCGATGAAAGCAATGGGGGACTACTTCTAAGGATACCGTTTTGTTCAAACTCTCTTTTAGCGACAAAGCTGTTGTGTATTTCGCATTCATTTCTTAGCGGGAAAAACTGAAATAAATGAGATCTGGTAGTTGGCTTCGTCCGTTTAATTGCTTTTTTTTTTTTTTTAATGACTTTAATCCTTCGGATCCTCAATTTAGGTCATGTACATTTTGCATCGTCCTGTTCTATCAATTTTTGACGGTGTTATTGATTTATTTTCGCATTGGCATTTGCAGTGCAATGACCGACTCTAAAAGAAATATCTTTACAATTATCAGATTTAATTATATTTTGTGGAAAAAGTTTTATCAAAACTGGACGCGCGCACAACAGACAACATCAACCAGGAAGACGCGAGGGTAGAGGAACGTTAGACTATCTCCATTTAAAACCAACCGCCATTTCCTGATTTTTTTAAATTTTAAATTCACAGACATTGGGTAAATTTGATTTAATTTGAGACATGCTCATCCCAGACCAATGCCATCATTGTCAAGGATACATTATGTTTGGTTCATTAGCGCGTGCTGCCTATACCAATATTTGCATTAAGTCTTGGCATGAAACGCTAACATTATTTGGAAATAAGGAATTCAAGAAAATGTTCAAGAAATTTATTTTATCTAATATCTATAGTTTCAAAAAAAAAAAAGGAAATCTCACTTAGATGGCGGGCAGACGCTTCGAATGTTTTTTTAAACATTTGTATTTAGCAGAAGTCAGTGTCATTGAATTACCATATTTTATCTAATATCTATAGTTTCAAAAAAAAAAAGGAAATCTCACTTAGATGGCGGGCAGACGCTTCGAATGTTTTTTTAAACATTTGTATTTAGCAGAAGTCAGTGTCATTGAATTACCAGACGTTATAAACTCCAGTACACACGCGAAACACTAATAGACTATCTCTAAATTACAAGTAATTAATTAAAAAAAAAAGCACACATGTTTTTTTATTACAATGAAACCTGGAAATAACGCAAACAATTCGAAGCAAAGGAAGTGTTATTTTTTTTAGGTGGAGGCGGTGTTTAAAAACCGTTTCGTGGCTGGGTGAGTGAGCTCCCATGCCAGGGACAGCGCTATTTCAAGGTTCGGTATTGTTATGTTCTCACTGTTTAAATACGGGCCCTGTCCTTTTACTGTTTAACTACAGGCCCTGTCCTTTTACTGTTTAACTACAGGCCCTGTCCTTTTACTGTTTAGCTACGGGCCCTGTCCTTTTACTGTTTAACTACAGGCCCTGTCCTTTTACTGTTTAACTACAGGCCCTGTCCTTTTACTGTTTAAATACGGGCCCTGTCCTTTTACTGTTTAACTACAGGCCATGTCCTTTTACTGTTTAGCTACAGGCCCTGTCCTTTTACTGTTTAACTACAGGCCCTGTCCTTTCACTGTTTAACTACAGGCCCTGTCCTTTTACTGTTTAACTACCGGCCCTGTCCTTTCACTGTTTAACTACAGGCTTGTCCTTTTACTGTTTAACTACGGGCCCTGTCCTTTTACTGTTTAACTACAGGCCATGTCCTTTTACTGTTTAGCTACAGGCCCTGTCCTTTTACTGTTTAACTACAGGCCCTGTCCTTTCACTGTTCAACTACAGGCCCTGTCCTTTCACTGTTTAACTACGGGCCCTGTCATTTCACTGTTTAACTACAGGCCCTGTCCTTTTACTGTTTAAATACGGGCCCTGTCCTTTTACTGTTTAACTACAGGCCCTGTCCTTTTACTGTTTAACTACAGACCCTGTCCTTTTACTGTTTAACTACGGGCCCTGTCCTTTCACTGTTTAACTACAGGCCCTGTCCTTCTACTGTTTAACTACAGGCCCTGTCCTTTTACTGTTTAACTACGACCCTGTCCTTTATTTAGCTACGGGCCCTGTCCTTTCACTGATTAAAACTTGGGCCCGTTTTTTTTTCACTCGTAGACATCTTGATTCACGATTCAGCTCAAAATGAGTGACACCAAAATAAGACGAACTAATGAGCTGTGCACCGCGACCCATTTGTGACATTTCCTCTGTGACAAACAGCTACTCAATAGAAATATCTGGGTGAGCAGTTGTCACGGATGTCGCGTCTCGGTGGGTTGCTAGGCAACGTTTTGACTCACTGCGAAGACAATTGTTCGTGATGGAGCGAGATATGAACGAGCTCATCAAAGGGACGCACAGCCTGGCATATGGGGGACACAGCAGGAATATAAATACGGCTGATTTGGGGGCTGGGGGGAGTGGGGGGCAGGAGCCACGGGACTTCGAGTGGTAGCCCCACACAAAAATGGGAGATTTCTTCTTGCTTGAAATATTTGTTATTGACCCTGCAGGGAGGCGTATGGTGAGGTCAACAAAATAAATAGATATATTTATATTCAACTAAGCAGGCTATCAAGCAGTTGGTTCCGGACAGGTTTATAGTTTGTCACATATTTGAAAGACGCTTCTCACCCTTCATAATAGTGGTTCCATTAACTTCCAGTATTCATTTGTTGTGTTCTTTTGTGTGATACACTGAGCTAATTTGAGACCAACTAGTGCTGTGCAACACCCATATTTTTATGATGGCCTATTCTGATATTTGGGGTAAAACAATACAGGTGTAAATGATCATTAAATATATTATCTGAACTACTAGAAATGTATTTTTTAAATACAGTAATTCGTCGATAATCCGCGCAAATTGTGGTTTGAGCCCCGTCCAGATGATCGAATTTTCCCAGATTCTTAAATCCTTATGTAAACATGTGTTGTAAAGCTAGAGGTCGGGGTTTTACCGCGTGACTCGTTGAAGGTCACTGTCATCATGGCGCCGCACAATGTCATGATGGCGCCGCACAATGTCATGATGGCGCCGCACAATGTCATGATGGCGCCGCACAATGTCATGATGGCGCCGCACAATGTCATGATGGCGCCGCACAATGTCATGATGGCGCCGCACAATGTCATGATGGCGCCGCACAATGTCATGATGGCGCCGCACAATGTCATGATGGCGCCGCACAATGTCATGATGGCGCCGCACAATGTCATGATGGCGCCACACAATGTTGGTTTCTTCATGTTTCTCCAGTCCTTGCTGGAGATGCTGATGGGTTTACTTTTTGTTGGTTTTTTTGTTGTTGTTTTTTTTTTTGTGTGATTGTCATTCCAAATAATTGTTCTCTCCTGAAACCACAATCCGGATATTGGACGCTCCGTATTATCGCTGACTTAATGTATTGACGGTCTAAAAATATATGTAATATGATTACTGTCCTGGCCTAATGTGACGAAATAGAAAGAAAAAAAACAACAATATTCCACCCTTCCGCTTCCGCCCAGACTTACCATCGGTCACCATGGTAACCTGAAGCTATAACAAATCTCAGATCTCCCGCAAAATCGTTCATCTTTTTCTTTTTTTTTTTTCTTTTTCAGTATATTAATTTTTAATCTCCGAACACGCGCGATGGTCTACTTGCGACAAACCGAATCAATAGCGGCATCAGGAAACATAACTCTTGTAATAAAACGCATCTCGGGCAGAATGCCAGGCGCCTTTGTGGAGATGAAGCATGAACTCGTTGCGATGTTCTATATGTCATTTTGGAGATCTGTTCATAGGGACAGACAATGCAGAATGGACTGATTTATGGAGCTCTAATGTCTGATTTTATAGAGGAATTCTCAATGTACAGTGTACTGATTTTTTTTAGCGCTAATGTCCGGCGTTTGTATTCGAGTAAAAGGAAGAGATTTTCAAAATATTTTGTCTTTGAGTGGACCAGAGTCGTAACCATTTCAGGTCAGAGCTACCACGGAATGAGAGTCGTAACCATTTCAGGTCAGAGCTACCACGGAATGAGAGTCGTAACCATTTCAGGTCAGAGCTACCACGGAATGAGAGTCGTAACCATTTCAGGTCAGAGCTACCACGGAATGAGAGTCGTAACCATTTCAGGTCAGAGCTACCACGGAATGAGAGTCGTAACCATTTCAGGTCAGAGCTACCACGGAATGAGAGTCGTAACCATTTCAGGTCAGAGCTACCACGGAATGAGAGTCGTAACCATTTCAGGTCAGAGCTACCACGGAATTATAACGAGCGGATTATAACTCAAGCGTTTGAAAAGTTGAAAAAAACAAAAAAACAAACAAACATAAGTGCACATTTATCTTAAGCAGACAATGAATCCTTACACACACACACACACACAGCCAAAAATAACAAAATAAAACAAAGCTAATTTTTAATTAAAAAATTGTCCGCGTCAACAGATGCGATGATTTCAATGAGAATGACGTCTTCGATCCACATACACTGAAATCAATTATTGGCGTCATCAGTTTTTGAGAAGTTCATGAGTTTTACATACGTTATTGCTTGAGGCGTACACGTGTACATTCTTGACGTGCTATTTACGAAGACTGGCTCAGAAAAATTGCGCAGAATGTCGAACATACGATAGTGCATAGGATTGTACAGGATATTGTACATACAATTGTACAGAACATCGTTACAGACCATTTGTTAATTACTTTTTAAAACTGATTATACAAAATCTTATGATGCCTTTACCTGCTCTCAACAACGTATTTGTTTGTTGTTGTTTTTTTTAATTTATTAAAAACTTTGCAACATTTATATAAAAACAAAAGCCCACAAAACAAAAAGATAAAATTTCCAAATTACAAGTGCAAATTAATATAAGGTAAGACATTTCGCTCCTAGGATTACAACGCAACACAACACAACGGAGCTTAATCTTCAAACATTGAACAGAACCATTGTTAAACACTTTTATTAATTGATGTATAAAAAATAATGTGATGCCGTCATGCGCTCTGAACAATGTAATTTGTTGTTGCCTTCTTTGTTTTAGTGAATTGAAAAACTTTCAAGATATATCAAATTAAATGTCAATAAACGAAACAAAAGATGAAAAAAAATCCAATCCCCATTTGCAGTTAATCTACGGTAAGACTTTTTCATCCCATTCTTAGAAAAACAGACATCGGGCCTGAATTCATGTATCTTGTGTATCTCATCTGCGGCACCAAACCAAAAAAAAAAAAAAATCCAATCCAATAGGGTTTGTCTTTTAATGGCGGAAATCTATTAATAGAACATCCGGGCATACAGTCTGGCCAATCTCATTAAGATATTAATAAAAACATCCTGGTATTTGGCCAATCTCTCAGCAGCTGTTTGTTAATTCTACGTTAATGTGAGCCGGCGTAGTGGGTCTCAACCTGGACGAAAACGTACTTACAGCTTTATTTTACGAAAGATTTTACAAACAAATGGTTACTGCTACATTTATGATGAAATACATTGTTAGAAGCTTTGTTTTTACGAAGATATTGTCTAAAAATAGTAACATTACGTAAAGCAATGGGACGTTTTTCCGGTCTCTGAAATAATAAATCCTATTTGATAATATCACAAATACCCAGCGTCAACCCCCTTTAATCAGAATTCAATCATGTCTCCTAAAGTTAATGCAACAAATGTTTGATTGAATTCAAATAAAATTTGTGTTTTTCAATTTAAATATATATTTTGTTTTCTGATTCAGCGACCACCAGTGGAAAGCTGGGTCCAATTCATTTTCGGAGCTGGGAAGCTTGTTATAGCATCATCCTATTTAGTTTGTAATTGTTTCATATTATTGTTTCAACCTAGAATGCAAAATGATGTAAAGTCCGAAGAAAACCAACATCAATTTATGCCTAAAAAAAAAAAACCAACAAAGAAAACCAACAACATAAGAATGAAATAAAAAATGTGATTCGTGGACATTTCAACGGTTCTTAACTAAAGAAGGTGATCAGACTAAAAAATGTTTTACTGTAATACCGGATGATGTAATCGATCACAGTCAACGTTTGTTGTGGAAAAAAAAAATTTAATTAATTTTTGTTTGATTGATTCCTTGGGCAACAATGGATGATGCGAGCCTTCGCAATGGGGACCAGGGGACATTCGTCTGTATGATGACCAGGGGGCATTTGTGTGTATGGTGACCAGGGGGCATTTGTGAGTATGATGACCAGGGGGCATTCGTGTGTATGGGGACCAGGGGGCATTCGTGTGTATGGGGACCACGGGGGATTCGTGTGTATGGTGACCAGGGGGCATTCGTGTGTATGGGGACCAGGGGGCATTCGTGTGTATGGTGACCAGGGGTATATATTCGTGTGTATTCGCTAGGTATTTATGCTAGATATTTCATTGCCACAAACCACTAATTCAAAGTTTTATTTGTTTCAATTAATGAATTTTAAAATTTGCTCCCCACTCGATAAAAGCAAACATCAAAAATTGATCGGGGCGCTTATTTCAAGATATACATCTCGGATACAATATTGATATCAACTCCGGGTGACATTTATTTAGAGAGGTCGGTGAGTTAAGAGAAGGGGGTGGGGTGGGAATTTTATTCAAAGCGAATTCCACACGCAGTGTTCGTGGGGGTAGTCATAACCGTTCCTTTATCCAGTAATCTGTCTATCCTCATTCACCCGGTCCTCAGAGACCCCTCCCCACCCCCACCCCCACCCCCCGCGCTTATCTCAAAGACCCACTAATGTTACGGGCCGCTTTGACAAAAAAAAAAAAAAA
>CAXITT010001076.1:172805-183060 GCA_964033795.1 Lymnaea stagnalis | reverse complement strand
GGGATCTATACACAAACTCATAAAATTTACATGTCACTAAAAGTTCTGTCAACTTTTTAGACATCACTCTCACTTTAAACCAAAAAAAACTGGCGATCCACCCCATCTAACGTTTAGTCAACTACAGCCCCGTTTACCCAACTCAACTCAACTCTACAAAATTTTAAGTGCAACTTTAAAAAAAACAAATAAGCTGTTGGGATCGACATTGATGAAAAAAAAAAAAAAAAAAAAAAAAAAAAAAAAAAAAAAATGAGTGGATAGAAAATGAAAAAAAAAAAAAAAAAAAAAAAAAAAAAAAAAGGGTACCGTACTTACATTCTTATCCATTATTCTCTGTACAGTCTCCAAGGTTTCAGCAGACACTGTTTCACTTAGTCTGTGTTTCACCAACCGGAATATCGACATGTGCTCAAGGTAGAAATGATACTTGGCCTGATACGAAATGAACAGAAGTCAACTTTGGTTTCAAAGCTCTTCAAAATACGGACGGTTATATATGAAATTAACTAGGCTAGCAGTTAGGGCTTATGAGTCCTTTTGACTCTGGGGCATCAAGAGTCTGTTATTCAATGGGAATAAAGTTAACTAAAACAAGACATAAGGAAATCTAATTTTTAAAAAAAAATTCTTTCACTTTTGTTATTTTTTAAATAAATTTTGCACACGCAAAAAAAAAAAAAAGCAACATATTCCATAATTGCCTCTTTTACTCTATAAATCATAGCTATTTTTAAATAATGCACATCTCTATCCAGCCACAAACAATGCCTTTCTGAACAATTTACATCGTGTTGTATTTGAGATCTGAGAGCATTGAGGGACACAAATTTATTGACAGAAACAACAGACAAAAAGCTAGAGCCTATTTGTGTATTTGTCAAAGAAAAATTCCCCATGATATAACTCAAAACAACTTATTCTCCCTACACTCTCTAACAGTGGCAGTAGAGTAGATCTTGAGAACAAAAGCTGTAAACAAACAGGAAAAGTACTGGTACCTTAATGTACATTTTCAGCAGTTTATCCTGTGGTTTGGTAATAGGATTCAGTTTCTTCAAGTTCTGAATGGCAGTTACATATTGGGACAACACATGTGTCAAGTCTTCCTGGCAGGGAAAGAAATTATAATATTCCAGTAATTAAAAAGTCCTCTTAATTTAAAGATTTATATTTAAGAATTAAAATGTTTTTTTAAATCATAATTTTGTATATTAATGATAAGTTTTCAAAATAATTTAAAGAATATTGATAGACTTTATAGTTCTTAAGAGAAATTAAAAATTTATTAATGTCATCTATTGAAGGTTTATTTGAAACATTCATAACTTTAATAAGAGTTGTTTATACACATAATTTGTCTTTAAATCCACTAAAGCTTCATTGAGTCCAACCCTCTACAATTTACTTCATTTCACCAACCTGAGCCTTAGCCAGACTTTTCATATTATTTTGATAGCTTGACTTTCTGGACTTATCAGCCAAAGAATTCACAATATCTCTATACTGAAAGAAAATTAATTTAAAACACAAAAATAATTTTTCAGTTTTTTGTTTTAAAAATAGCAAATTTAAATTTATGATAGCTTTTTAAAAACTTCAACAAATATAATTGAGGGCACTAATCTTCACAAATTGTTTAATGCCCTTTAAGTTTCCAGAGTTTCATGGCCTTCAAAGGCTGATTTTTGTGCTTGAGAAATTCTTAATATTTCTAGTGTTAAATTGCTCAAGTTTAAAAATGTTTTCCTTTTTTAATTTTAAGAGTATTTAACTATGTGCTGAAAATGAATATGTTCATAACAAAACATTTCCATTAATTTGGATCAATCAAAGAAAGAAGAAAAATCTGTCTTGACTATTTCTAAAACTGACACAGCAGGTAACAGATGATGAGTAACATTTATTATATCAAAGCCTAAATAATTGGATCAATCAAAGAAAGAAGAAAAATCTGTCTTGACTATTTCTAAAACTGGCACAGCAGGTAACAGATGATGAGTAACATTTATTATATCAAAGCCTAAATATTTCCCCGACCTTTGGTAACTGTTTCTTGACCTCGCCCTCAAATCTGTGAAGCTTCTGGTCCAACTTGGTCAGGTTCTCCATGAAATCTGAACCGTTGAGAAGACTATCTTCCTCTTCCTGGTAAATCCCTGCTTGTTTGCTGGCCAGATTATCCTGACAAGAGTTGCATACCCTCATGTACAGGCTTATTTCAGGCTCAACATTAGGACACTGTAATCATTTTCATTTTTATATGAAATGGAATGAAAAAAAAATTTTGTGGATAAAAAAAAAACTTAATGAACGAGGTCAGTGGTTCCCAAACTTTTAAGTTTGGCGGACCGGTGAACAAGTTTCAAAATTTTATATTTGTATACTTTTATTTCTATTTGACAATAAATATTTATGTTATGAGGACCGGCATCGTTAGTCATGCTGACCAGTGAAGGTCCACGGACCACCATTTGGAGACCACTGAACTAGGTGACCAAAAATGTAAAGACTGCCATATTACATAATACTCTCGTTTCAACCCCCTTGAGATAACTTTAAAAAAAAAACTCATTCTGACCAATAGGGTTTGTCATTTCTCAAACCGGAAAACGTCATAGCGTTACTATTTTTAGATCACCGAACAAATATGTCTTAAAACAGGGCAGCTAAAAGTGTGTTTCAGCATATCGTTCGGACGATCCTTGTATCTAGAGTCACTGTTACATGTGGCTGTACGCGCAATGAAGTCCCATTTCACAAAATAGCAGTTTTTTTTTTAAATGTGTAAAATACTTCGTAGAATATAGTTGTGCACAAGTTTTGAATTAGTTAAGGGGCCTCTTAGCTAACATAGTAGTAGTACTGAACAGTGTTGACATTTTGTCCAGCCCGAGTACCCGGATGATTACAGCAGTTCTATTAAAAGATTGTTTTATTCCCCCCCCTCCTTTATTTTATGTCAAAGATGGGAGAATTTGTTACTTGAAAATATTTATTTTTACTTTTTGTTCTATAATTATTCAAATTAACATTATTTGCTAGACATTCATTCCAAACGAATAAATTAAAAAAGGTTTTGTATAGATAAATTACAAAATACCTTAGGTAAAAAAAAATAAATTCAACTCCATTAATATTTGACTGTCTGATAATAAACCCACAAAAAAAAAAAGTCTATTAGTGATATTTGAATTGCATTTTTTAATTTTTTTTTTTTTTTAAATAAATCGGCCCTTTGCTTTAAACTTTAAGTTGATACACCGGTAAAATTAAATAAAAAAAACTAAAAAGAATAAAAAAAAAAAGTCTATTAGTGATATTTGAATTTCATTTTTTAATTTTTTTTTTTTTTTTAAATGAATCGGCCCTTTGCTTTAAACTTTAAGTTGATACACGGGTTAAATTAAATAAATACAACTGAAAAGAAGAACCTACCCCAACAATTTTGATAATGGCCCATTTGGGATTAACAGTTCCCTTGTCTTCATCACTGATATACAACAGAAGATCCATGCTGGAGTGGGATTTGCACACAACAGTCCCACACACCCGACAAAATAATTTCTTTGAGAGCATTCCAAAGGTGGCTTTACAAAACTGGCAGCTGTTGGACAGAGTCTCTTTCTGAGGATTGAATACATTGACCCTGGTCTGAAAACTTAACTAACATTTACACTGGTCTATAAACTTAAAATACTATCTCCTTTACATTGAGATTGGTTTGTAAACTTAATATACAATCTCCTGTACATTTAGACTGGTCTGTAAACTTAACATACTATCTCATGTACATTTAGACTGGTCTGTAAATTTGTCTGTAAATGTAACATACTATCTGCTGTACATTTACACTGGTCTGTAAACGTAACATACTATCTCATGTACATTAAGATACTGGTCTGTAAACTTAACATACTATCTCCTGTACATTTGGATTGGTCTTTAAACTTAACATGCTATCTCCTGTAACTGTTAGGATCCTTAAAATAAATATAAAGCTTGTCTTTATGGGGTAAAATTCAAAAACTATTTCCTGTTACTGCAATAAACCTTCATAAATATATATATTGGTCCTAAATTTATATTTTCTAACTTTTTTATGAAAATATATATTTTAAAAAGTGATTTAAAAAAAAAAAACAAGCCAGAAATAAATATTTAAATTTGTTAATGAAAAAAATTTGTTTAAAAATGAGCTGCATTGCTCACTAGAGTTTGAGTCTGCTACATTAGTAATAAACCCCACATCTATATCACAACTGCTACATTAGTATTACAGACTACCATCTATATTCTGATTGCTACATTAGTAATATACCCCACTGTCAAGGGTATGAGAATCACTGTTATGTGTAGGTTACTTTTGTTATGTTTGGTATGGAAAAGATGTTAGTTTAGAGATTATATGTGTAGCTGTATCTATTATGTGAGATAGTTGTGATGTATTTGGGTAAGGGGAAATGACCCTTTAGTTTTGTGGTTGTTATGGTGGCCGTTGTAAGATATTCACGGTTTAACTTGTAGTGTTTTACAGGAACATCTTGATTATTGTTTAGAACTTATATAATTGAATTGTCAAGGTAAATAAACTTATAACGTGCAACAAACCAATTTGTGTTTAGTGTATTGGTATCAGTTGCTATCAGTTACACTGGCCCGTGGGGTGAAGTGGGAGACAATTCCCAAACAGGTAGACATGTATCATCAAGGGTAGATGAGCACAAGACAGCAAGTTCTACATCTCGTCACCCACCAGCTATATCCTGACTGCTACATTAGTAATATACCCCATCTATATCCTGTGTACTACATGAGTTATTTACCCAAACCTGTTTACCCTCAAACTCTTAAAATCGTAAAATATCATCACAAAATCGTTCAATACATTATCTTAATAGTAAAAAAATAAACATATAGTATATATAATGTATACACCTTAAAATCGTACATTGTACGCCAAAATCGTAAGAGTAAACAGGTTTGTTTACCCCACCATTTATATCAGGCCTGCACAACGCAAAATGTAATACTTAATGAAAAACTTGTGAGTGCCGAAATATAAAAGGACAGGGGTAAAAAGCTATTAAAAAAATAGTAACAATAAAGAATATGTTGTTACTTCCCAGGCCGCAAAGTGGGTGCTGGCGGGCTGCCTGTTGTGCAGGCCTGATCTATATCCTGACAGCTAAATTAGAAATATATCCCACCATCTATAACATGAGTGTAACCATAGTCATAAGCCTTACAATCTTTTTCCAGACTGCAACTTACAAATCCAAACCCGAACAGATAACACTGTCCAGACCTCAACTCTGCCAACTTATATAAATCAATTATCATCCACACCCCCAACAGCAAACGTAATCTCTTAGGATGCATGGCCCACCTCTGCCAACTTAGCAACGTCCTTACCATCCAAACAGAAGATTTTTGCCAATCAGGTGTTGTCACTAAACTCTTTAGTTCATGCAGTCTACACTGCAGCTCAGAACTTCCAATGCTCCTTCCAAAGCCAGTTACTAACCTTAAAAAAGACATGGGGAAACAAACATTTTAGTTTTCTTAGCGAAATTCAAAATCTTTTTCAAACCCATGATAAAAAAACATCAATAATAATGGGAGATTGCTTTTAATTTTTAGGTTCATGATCTAATACATGTTAAATATATGTAAAAATTGTAGTTAAAACACTTTTCCAAGTATAACAGAAGCTTTAATAACTCAACTCTGGTCAAAAACTTCAAATTTCATGACTATTGCTAAAGCCCCTCTTGTTTAGTAGTCATGTGACATAGTCAATTAGATTCCACCAAATACAATTTTTAAGAAGTAGAACAGAATCTTTAATTTAAAAAACATATTTAAAAATGGAAAAAATTACGGTACTTAAGAATTAGGGGTTAAAAATAGATTAGGCAGAATGGTTGAGGCTGACCTTTGAATTTCTCTATCAATATTTAAACGTGATCTCCACTCAGTGGAGACTGAGCTTGAAATTTTGGAATTGGCCCTTATATCTTTGAAAAGTTCAAAATGGCTTGTTGAATGACCAACATCGTCAAGTTTGCCTTGCTCAAAACAGGCTTTACACACCTAAAAATAAAATATGGTTGCTTATACACAAAATAAACATTACTACTTTAAAGGAACTTGTATTTAGTTTTAGTTTGTCGAAAAATATTCCTTTGGCACAGAAGTCTTGCAATAAAGTCAGATAGAAAATGTATATTGTGTCAGGAAATATTAAAATTTTGAAAAACGTTCGTCTATAAAACATTTGCACAATATGAAAATTCTGGTTTAAGAAAAGAATGATATTTCTTTGTTTTTATTTATGTACCGGTACTAGATACTTATAATGTATACACGATTTAACGCAACATAATTGTTTCATTTCAGCTTCTTTGGGCTTCTTTATAATTAGCTTAAATAATACCTTGTAGAAATCACCATCAGGATCAGGATTAGCTAATTTGTTCAGGCGCCGCTTGTATTTTAGGCAATCATTGCAGAATACTTCACCACATCTGTTAGGAAATTGAATATCTTTATAATTATTGCAACCTTAGTCTAGTAATAGTTTTAGCATCCACGGAAAAGTTCTAAAGAAGATTTGTTCTTCATCAAATTACTTGACATTTTATAATTCAAACGATGATTTTTAGTATTAAATCCACTTTTTATCCCATATTGAATTGTAAATATATTAACTTAAAAATTGTTTAAATATAAATACATTGCAATGGGTTTTTTTAGTGTACATTTTATTAACAAGATCTGCATAGACAGCTGTTAAGAGTTTTAATAATAATATTTTTCTCCAGATCTCCAAGGTAAAATAGCTAGAGGATTACAATTACATACAACAAGCAGATGAGCTTTCAAATGTACTGTAACTATTAAATAAAATTTGCTTATAATTAGCTGTAAATATTTTAATTTAATTAAATTTAATTTAAAAGAAAATTCAAATGATTTCCATAGTTCAGGAAAGGGTAAATCAAATGCCGCTTTTACCCCATCCTGATATTTCAATCATAATGATCATTTGAAATTTGAGGAACACAAGCAATAAGCCTACACAGCCCATTTGTAACAAACACAATATTCATATCAATAATGCCAGCAATCAGAAAAAGATTATAGAAAAATCTTGATTTTCATAATGTTTGACAACCAAAACAGAAATGAATATAATCCAGTAATTGGAGAGAGTTACTTTTTTTAATTTGATCATCATTTTGGCGACCCCCTTTGATCACAGATTTTTCTTCAGTTTTAATGAATGTTACTTACCCTAATGATTTTGAAAATTTAATCTTCGTAATGATTTGGTTCTTATAATTAACAATACATAACAAAGGACTGAGAAAAACAGTAGGTACGTAAAGAAAACGATACCAAAGCTAGTGATACGAACAATGTTAAATTTAATAAAATAAATAAATTCCTATAGAGATACAAAAAAAAAAACCAACAAACTATTAACTTACAGCAAGTAAAAAAGGTACATTCCTCAAAATGAAAATATTAATTTACACACACTATTATATAATTTCTCGTAGAGCAAAGAATTTCTCTCTTACACTCTCTCTATCTGTCTTGCTCTGTCTATCTGAGTCTGGCTGCTAAGAAAGTATGCAGCCTATATATAGGAACCAACTCAGAATGTTCTATTACAGAAATTCTAAAAATTGTGTCACCTAATGGCATTCTTTGGAATAAATATGAAGCTCTGGAATATAAACAACATTTTCCCAGTCAAGAAAGGGGCAGGCAAGGAAGGAGTGACACAGCACATTTACAAGGTGACGTCACTATCAAAGCCATACTAATGAAACAAGTGTGGTGCCTAAAAATAACTTTTTGTTGAAGTGAAAACAAACCATACGCTATACTAGGCAACACTGTAACAATGACCAAGACAGTCAAACTGCAACATCAGAAATAGTAAGCATCCGTACCTGCGGCAATGATTAGGTCGTTCTAAAAGTGTTGAGAACTGTTTGCGGCATCCATTATTAAAGCAGCAAGTTCTATTTTCAACAGGTTTCCAGTGCCGCTTTGTTATATCTATAATGATACAAGAACATACTTGCTTGCACTTGTACTGTGTCTCAAATAAGATCAAAATTGAACCTCTTACAAAATTAGCAACAGCCTTACTTAAGACATTAATTTTTTTCAAATTATACAAAGTAACAAAAACATTAGAATTCACTTGCTGCAAGATATGTGCACTGTCAGAATTTTCCAGCAGGCTTATCATTTAGTTAGAAACCATATAGTTATTCCTAAGTCATTATGGATAAAATAGAGAACCATGTGATGATTCAGTGTGACTATTTGTTTTCGAAAAGTTACTTTAAAATCATCTATTCGTCTATCTTAAAATTATCAAAGTTTAATTTGTTTAATTATTCCATGTTTTTTTTTTTAAAGTCTGTAATTTTTTTTAAAATGTAAAATACTAATACGCTGAAACTGAACATGGAAAATGTAATATTAAAAAATATAATAAAACAATCCTATATCATCTTATTACATTACATGACTTGATTATTTTTCAAAATGTGCCAACAAATATGTGCTGACCTTTTAAGATTCCAATGTACTCATAGTTATTTGTACTCTGTGTTAGGTTGTCTATTTTTGCAAAGTAACTTGTAAAGGATGCATCATTTGATATTCCTGTATTGCTGTGGCCTCTCACTGTTGCCATTTTGATATGTCATTAAGTCAGTGACTATGGTCAACGGCTCTGAAATTAGGTTTAAATTGTGATAATAAATTGGAGCAGGTGTCCTAAATATGTCCTACCACTGGAAGCACTTAAAGAACAATTTTGTTTTTTTATTTTACTTTAGGGCCAACAGCTAAAATAAGACAACACACAAGAAAGAGATGGAAAATCTATATTTTATACTCTCTTTTTAAAGATGTTCCTGATGGACAATAGATAGGCCTAATGTAAATTAAGCAATTTTGACATTTTTTTTTTATCAGGAAAATTCTGAGTAATATGTATTAATTGAGGTACATAATGAAAATTTGTTCAAAACTTTTGAAGGAAAACTGAATTCCATTTTATATAAAAATAGGCTAATCCAGTGGTTCCCAACATTTGCTCAGTGGATCAGTAAGGGCGTTGCATGTACTTCTCAGGGGCTCTGCAGCTCTTCAAGTAAACACCTAAACAAGATTAACTTAATGAAACGCTACAGGAACACCTCTAGTGTTGGCAGCATAAACTATATATAGAAGAAGTTATTGAAACGCTAACTTACTTAGTTACATACACACTAAGACCAAACACAACATTGAGAACAGTACAACAGTGACAAATAAGTGAGTGGTCAGTGTTGTTGAGTGACAGTAGTAGCTTGATGAAGTTTAAGTAGTCAGTCGGTTAATAAGAGTAGTTAAGAAGTTAAGACTAAGTGTAAGTCTAAGACTTAAGACTAAGAGTTGGGTAAAGCATACACTTACTGATACTGATACTGTTTTCATCCACGCATAATCAGTCCGGGTGTTTTGACGTCTGTGACGTCGTGTGAGGTATAATTTCCAAAAATATTTTTTTTAATGGACCAAAGATCTTTATCTTCTATTCTACTATATTTAATTATGTTGTAATCATTTAGATAGGCCTGATTAAATTACTTTTCATGGTTGGAACTAAAAAGCAGCTCTAAGACTAAGTGTCTAAATCAAAGTATCAAAGTCATTTTACTTTATAGCAACTTGTCGGAGATAATACTATATTATTGTGGGCTTCAATTTATAAAGCAAAATTTTCTCTATTGTAGAATCCACAATGACCATTAGCCGTATTTTCTAAACTATGCCATTCAAATTATACAATTGCGATATATATAATATTCATTCTTTTACTTTTAAAATAAATGATGAACACAAAAAGTGGCTATTTACCGCGCCGTAACATACGTTTCGGAAAATGGTAACAGCTTTGCAAAAAATATTAGGTCTACTTAGTTACTATACGCCTTGATAACTTTTTAAAAAAGCAGTTTTCTACATATATTTATATCTTCGGGTATAGTGAAGAGAATTCATATGCGGAAAGCATCGCCATGAGAATATCACCACTATTAATTTCACACCAAAGACTTTTACCCGTTACCATAAATAGCCTACTAGCATCCTAAGAGTACAACCGCAGTTTAATCCCAAGGCCCAAGACCAATGTTTATAGGCATATACAGGTTATATATATATATATATATATATA
>CAXITT010001076.1:139368-172772 GCA_964033795.1 Lymnaea stagnalis | reverse complement strand
GAGAGAGAGAGAGAGAGAGAGAGAGAGAGAGAGAGGGAGAGAGAGAGAGAGAGAGAGAGAGAGAGAGAGAGAGAGAGAGGACTATATTAGACTGTATCATTATATTTAAATACTTAGCGTAGGAAGGCGGGAAGGTGTTCGCAGTGAGAGGTGGCATTTCCGGTATACATAAACGAAAATTTATACAGGCCTAATAAATGATGGAAAGACGTTGCACATAATTTTATTTCTCCATGTATTATTACTCTAAGTGCAATTCCGGTGGTAGGGCTGTGCAGAGGCTGGGAACATTGAGTAAATACCTCTGGGCCCTGTCCACATAGGGGTCCCCAAAATTAGGACTTTCTTGGAACCCAAAGACCCTCTGCACCTCTCTGCTGGGTGGCACAGTGTCTCCCAATGCCTCTGATATATAGAAACATAATAATATATCATTTAATGATATTTTGAGTGCCATTTTCAAGCTTTGCATCAGATACAGAATGTCCTTCACATAGCACTTCATAAGAGTAGTACTCATAAGATTGTCACAAATATTTAAGTGTATCATCACTAAACTTATCACATAAAGAGTAGGCTATTATCCCAAGGAGTGTAATCTCAAGGAGTATCACGATTAAGAGTCAGTGAAACGTCTTGAAAAATCATGTAACAAATCTAATGATATTTCTACTTTTCCTATTATAGACTAATGATCAAGTTCCAATAACAATATTTTGAATTGAGAATATTTTAAATATTTTTAAGGGAAATAATATGAAACACGCAGTAGATTATATGAGATAATAAGGGAAGAGTCTGCAATCTTGTTGGCAAAATAGGAAATGAATAAAACAAAGTAAGGTCAAACCTCAAAAAAGGGAATGCAAAAATACAATGAACATGTCGGCAGGAAGCTTTCGTCGGCGAACAAACAACAGAAAAACAGAATAATTTTTTAATTTTTTTTAAAATAGCACTTAGCTGAGAAGTCGTATCCGATGGGGCAGCAAAAGAATTTTGTTAAAATTTAAAGTTCACAGCCTTGTCACATATGCTGATGATTTGCGCAAGTAACAGGGATTTAATTACAGGTCAAGAGCGTTTTAACTAATAAAAGTTTTATTGAAATCCTCAGGCTCGGGTACAATATTTTCTCCACATACATCATTATCATTTATACGAATACAGTAATGGTTAATAAGGATAGAAACTCTTATTTCGGATCCTTTATTTTTTTTTTTTTAAAGTTTAATTTTTACGTTAATAAATATAAAACAGCAAAATATTGACGAAAAAAAAAAAAATCGAAATGTGAAGGCATACTATTGTAAATATTGTGTAAATAGCACGTTATTTTGAACTGCTGAAAGGCGCCAACTGTAATATTTATCTTCCGGTTTTAAGCCTTACAAATCGGTGGACTCCACTATTTCAAAATAGTTTATTTGCATTCATTATCGAAACTAACAGGTAAAATTTGAAGGGTCTAAAGATAATAATAGTAGCTTGTTGTCTTTTTAATTTCTTAGATATTTGGAGAATGAAGTGGCTATTCGGACCGGGTATCAGAAGTGAGAGGTTCGGGTTGGGATTAAAAAAATACTAAAAATATTGGGTTAAAAATGGGGACGCCTGCCACTTTTTTATCGAATTTCACGAATGTATCCCTAAATCGATCCCTATGCCTAACTTGAACCCTAAGTCGATCCCTATGCCTAACCTGAATCCTATGCCTAACCTGAACCCTAAATCGATCCCTAAACCTAACCTAAACCCTAATTCACTGCAACTATAATAAAGACGCAGTGGCAGCCATCCTCGGTTTTAGCCAAATGTTTTTGTTGGGTTTGACTTTGACTGTTTGTAAGACAAAATTCAGTATCAAATGAAATATAATTGAATAGACCATATGTTTGTAAACTTACTTCTTCAGTTTAACTAAAATAAACTACCACAAATGACATCCGAATAGCATTTAGTCTAAAGGGACACGGGTCCGAATGCCTAGCCTAGGGCTAGGGTGACCAAGCATCCCATAAAAACAGGATTAATGGATTGTCCTGTAAATGTCTCTCGGCATCAGGAAGCCTAAATTCTAAATGTCCCGTTTCTAAAACCAAACACATTTTCAAATCACTAAAACTTCTTAATGTATAATATAACTGAGTACTGTATTGGCTAGCTGTGTAGTGATGTGGCCTCGCGTGATGGCTGCACTGTTCCCCCTCCACCACTCTGCAGACGCTGCGTAAACAACAGTGTCCCTGCCATATATCTTATATGTATAAATAAATAAGTATTCACTGCAAAATTAGTTAAATGTGAAGAGATAGCACCACGACCCACGAACTTATGTCCTAAATTTATCCCTAAGCCTAAACCTTACCTGAACCCTAAATCTATCCCTAAACCTAACCTGAATCCTAAACTTATCCCTAAGCTGGGTTTTGACCCTATCGGAACCAGGGACAAAACATGCAAATAACGTCGGGGTGCTATCTCTTCACATTAGCCCAAAGTATGATATGCCTCCAGAGTTTAAATTAAATTACAAAAGTGAAGGTAAATTTAAAAAGATTTCTAGGTCTCAAAATAGTTAAAATTAGCATATTTCAATAAAGTTTCCGGTAGAGGCCTCCAGACCCTTCTTTAACTGGAGGGAATCCTCTCAAACTCTCCTTGGATGTGTCCCGTTTTTTCCATTTCATGATTTGGTCACCCTAGAACAGCTGCCATGCATATACCAATCAACGCTGGCCTTTAAGGTGTGCAATCTGTGCCCTTGCACAGGGCGCTGTGATAATAATGGCGCCCAGTAAATATTTAAATTCCCATAATTTATTATAGTGAAGTGTGAACCTGGGGTCCAGGGTCGAGATTATAGATGACCCCAAAGGTGGTTTGGAAATGGAACAAAGTACCATAGAAAAACATTCTAAATAATGCGCTTGTTAAATTGCATATGGTTAGCTACATCACTACATGTAAAGCATCATAACATGTGCTCCATAACCTACGTCGTAATCAGAAAAAGGTTGGAACCATACATGGATAGGGGCGCTGAACGGGTGCTTAGCACAGGGCGAAAGTTTACCTAAGACCAGCGTTGACTCAATCTTAACTCGGACTTGTATTAGTACAGTAATGTATTACTTAGACTTAGACTTGCCTTAATTACTAAAAGATAACTAACAACTTAACTTAACTTAACTTAGTCAGCTTACACTTACTGATGCTGTAGGCGTAGGCACCCAACTCAAAGGCTGGTACTGCTGCCAGCCCAAAAATACAAAATAACACAATTTGTTTTCATAAAATAAAATGATCAAGAGTCCGTTAATTCAAGGAGTAGCAAAATGTACAGCAGCTCAATCAAAAAATCTTTGAAAATAAATATTAATAAAATATTAGGCAATTAGGCCTAGTCGGCATCACACAGTCACTGTCAGTGATGCCAGTCTACCACATAATGAGTTGAAGTTGAACATTACATTAGCTAACTCGAATTATAATTGATTATAAATTGTAGTATTAGTAGTTATTAGTATTAGTAGTTATTAGTATTAGTAAAAAGTAAGCAACCTTTATTTTACTTTATAATTATTCATTTTAGTGTAAGGGGCCATCCATAAATGATGTCATGCAAATTTTGCCTATTTTTTACCCCCTGTCATCACAAATCGTAACAAAAAGTTAGGTGACCATGAGCTGAAACCATTACAGTTGAGTACAAAATTTAAAAACAAATGATAATTTTTTTTTATTTATTTATCAAAAGATTGAATACATCTAATAAAGATATACAGCACAACTAAATGACATATCAAAAAGAAATTGAATTAAAATCAAATTAGCATCAGATTAATTTTTGTTCAAAAGACCGCCTCACTGGCAAATGAGCTCTCCATGTAATCCCAATTAATTGTTAATTTTTGTACATCATTGGTGCAAAAATATTTTAATTGTACTAGCTTTAAATGCTAAAATTAATAAAATGTCTGGGTTTTAATTTTAAAGAAGTTTGTCACGTTACGCCTCTTTCAATCAGAGGACTGAATAACATATTCCATCTATGACTTATGATAACAACCACCCAATTTTTCCCTCTAAGGTTTTTGGTTCGTGTGCAAAATCATAAAGTTGTGTGCAAATTTTCACAGCATCAATTTTTTGTGCGCAAAATTTTCAGCGTACAGACACTTAAGTGGAAATTAGCTGCGCGGTACTCAAAACTGCTGTGCGGTACTCAAAACTGCTGCGGGGCGTCTGTGAGATTGCTGCGCAGCTTAAAGGGAACATTGCAACCACCCCTGTTGAAGTACCTAGAATTTAAATTCAGTGATCTGCTCATGATCATCATAAATTTCTGTCACTAGCTACTAGTGAATGATCAAAAAGTTGATCTTGGGCCCTCGAAATATTGAAGGAGAAGATAAATATTGGATAAAAAGTTATTTCTTAGAAAGTAGAGAATTATGAAAGTATGAAATTTTCCAGCTCCAACACAATCAGGTTGGCTTTTCAGACCTTGCATGATATCCAGTTGTGTAGCTTGAGTAAATGCCACCCAGAGCAGCTCCCTAATTTAAGTCCCCACACATATATTTTAAAATGTAGATGATCAATATTAATTTAAGTACCCTTTAGCCAAGTTTTAAATGACAATTTCATTCTTGTATACGGCCAAAAGTTGTATCTAGAACATGACATTTTGGCCACCTGTTTCATACTCCTATGGTCTGCATCATAGATTCCCATTTATTAATTATTTTCTTCCCAGTACACCCATAATGCAGGCCTTCTTGAAAGGTGGAAAGGTCTCAACAGACAAAAGTAAAGTTGATTCACCAGTACCTTCATCCTCTGCAGCTAAGAAATCCAAAGATGGAAAACTTAAGATCGTGCCCTGGATTGAGAAATAGTAGGTGTCATTTACTTAAATGCAACAAGAACATACACATTATATTTGTGAGACTAATGGCTTAATAAAATTGTTCAACACATTATTGTCCTGACGGAGACAATTTTGAGATATTTTTACACTGTCTGTGAACCAATATTATGTCGACACCGCTATTTACTATCAATAAAAGACATAGGCCACTACTTTCAAATGTTACTTCCATACCTGTGATATCATATTATGGCTCTTGTGCTGATCATTTGTCAGACTGCGTTTATACAGACTATGTATCAGCTGTAGATTATTTGATTGTATTAGTGGCTTGATGCATACCCCTCCCCCTTGATATGTTTTTATAAAAGATCTTGTCATGCACCTATCATTTTTATTATGTTATAGATTTGAACGTTGATTATAATGGTCAAAACAGTTTTAAAAAATCGTACTAAAAGTTTTTATTTTATAGCATTTTATGAGACAAACATGGCCAAATTGCGGTTTTGAGAAAAGGTTAAAAAAATCAGTTAGTGGGTAATGCACAAACATAATTGTGTAAATCGTAGCAAACTGACAAAACTGACACAGTATCAAAGAATCCCTATTAAAATTGCAGCGGGTGTTTACGAGTGAGAGAAATTCCAAGCCTGTCAGCTTGGTCACTTTCAAAATAGGGTTAGTCAAAAAGGCATTTTCTTCTATAAAAAATCAAAATTCATTCTCTCTACAATAGCATCTTCCATCACATAATTCATAAATATTGCCTACTCCTGCCTACTGTTTGAACACGTTTTAGTCTTCATGGAAAAGTTCCTGTACTAAGTGATCCCAAATGGCTCATGGACTGGGCTTTTCTTGTTGACATTACACAGGAGCTGAATTTACTCAACAAGAAGTTACAAGACCAGGGGTAGCTTGTCAGGGCATTCTGCACAAAACTTGTGTTATAGTTCTCATAGAAACCTCTGCCATTTCCCAAAATGCAAAGTACTCATGAACTCGGGCTCACTATTCAGTAGTAAGTATACTGATGCCATTGCAAAGCTAAAAAGAAGAATTTGATCTTGATCACATTTTTTTAGACTTCAAAACACACAGCAACTTTTCAACTTTTTGCTGACCATTTCTCCTTCTATTTGGAAGATGCAAACCCCCCTCCCCCACACACTTGCACTTCAAATGGAGCTAATTGATCTTCAGTGCAATTCTAAGTTCAGGGAGGTGAATAGAAAAATAGAAAAGCATGGATAATTTATGAGAGCATTGCCCTCCATCTTCCCTGAGATTTCCAGGTTGTTCAAGCGGGTCATGTGCCTTTTTTGGGATTACCTATCTGTGTGAAAAGCTCTTTTCCACTATGAACTTTTAACAAGTCAAAGTTCAGGGCCAAACTTACTGATGAGCATCTTCAAGCTATACTGAAGTTCTCAGTTGCTTCCTCACTCAAGCCAAAGTTGCTCAGCTGTGTAAGAAGAAGCGCTGACAGGTCTCTTGCAACAATGAGTAGGAGGAAGAAAGTGAAGCCTAGTTCTTGAAAACCCTATGTTTTTATTTGTTATTTATAAAGTTTGAGCAGATTGTAACAGTTGTATTTTAATGAATTTTTAATTGCTTTTTTTTGTGTGGAATACTTGATGTGTCTGAGTCTCACTCAGACTCTACCTACTGCGGCCCCCGGATGATTTGAGTTTAAGACCCCTGGCTTAAGCGAACATATATAACCTACTTATTTTCTATGTATTTCAGTCGCCCAAAGAATGTTGAAGATGTTGCCTACCAAGATGAAGTGATTGCTGTCCTGAAGAAATCTCTGGAAGGCTCAGATGTAAGGCACATTCTACTACCTCAGTTCTGGTCACAAATAATGTTACACCAGCTGAAAAATGGATGATTTTGTTTGTTCTTATGCCTTATAATTTGAAGAGTTCATGTGGAAATCATAAAATGTTCCCTGCATATTGTAGAATGTAACTTTTGCATTTCCATTTTCAGCTACCCAATCTTTTATTTTATGGACCACCTGGTACTGGTAAAACATCAACCATTTTGGCAGCATCAAGACAGTTGTTTGGGTAAGTTAACATCATTATAAACATTGAATATCATCTCAGAAGAGTCTCCTCTATGCTCCTTTGCCAATAGCTAATGCTTAATTAATGCTCAAATCTGAAGTGTTAGAATATTATAAAAACTTGATTCTCCTTTAAGATTGCAACCGCCTTGTCCTCTTTTCTTCTTCTATATCTTAAGGGCCCACGATCAATTTATTGATCATTTTGGCTCCTATGCATGTAGATGGGATTTGCAATGTTTCTGTTACTGGTGTTGATGAGGAAATCATGCACTAAGGGTTTGAAGGCTTGAGGCAATAGACACAAATGTGTCTAGTGTTGTCGCCTCAACCGTTCCTTTTGAAAGATGGTTCCAGTCCCTGATTGTCTTGGGCAGGAATGAGCAGCTCCTATACTGGCTTCTTGCTGGTATGAGCCTGAATTGCTTGTCATGGCCTCGTCGCTGTCTATGGGGGAGAGGGACGAGTTTCTGTTTAATACTGGAACAGTGGACCAGCCCATTATTTATCTTGTACATCATGGAGAGCCTGGATTGTCGTCGTCGTTTCTCCAATGGTGACCAGCCAAGTGTTTCTAGCATGCTGCCAACACTAGAGGTATTCCTGTAGCGGTTTAGGACAAAGCGTGCTGCTCGTCGCTGGACCGCCTCCAACCTGTCAATGCTCTTCTGGGTAAATGGGTCCCAGACTGAAGATGCATAATCTAAAATCGGACGGATAATCATTTTCATTGCTTAAATGTCTGGAAAACTAAGATAATAAAATGCCATGATTATGAAATTTATTTCAGCCCAGAACTGTACAGAGATAGAGTGCTTGAGCTAAACGCATCCGATGAGAGAGGAATTAGTGTAATCAGAGAAAAGGTTAAAAAGTTTGCTCAGCTGACTGCTGGGGGTACAAGATCAGAGTAAGATTTCACTGTTAAAAAAATATATTTCCTTTTACATAAATAGAATTATTTCCATATGAAGCGGAAAGTTAATTATTTTTACATATTGTAACATGTACATAATAATGAAATAAATTGAACAAGTTTAATTTTTTAATTTTTTTTTTATCTTTTCGCTAGCGGGAAACCATGTCCTCCATTCAAGATTATTATTTTAGATGAAGCTGACTCTATGACAAAAGATGCACAGGTGATTTTCTTTTCCAGCATGAAATTTATTGCCTGGGGTCTTGTCCTCATTTGATTTCATTTCAAGATAATTAAAAATTAAGGGTTAAAATTCCCATTTAAATCAGCATTTCTCAACCTTTTTTTTTTTTTGTTCAAGGCCCACTTAACCATGTTTTTTTACTTTCCGGGACACCTTCCTTGTAATTAATCTAAAAAACTTCTCCTTTTATAGATATAAATTCCTTATTTTTCAAAGTTTTTGCGGCCCCCAAGAAATATGCTGGGGACTACGTTGTCAGATTTGAGAAACACTGATTTAAATAATTCTTTTGTTTGTCATAAATTTAGAAAATATTTTCTTTTAGTCTGAAGAACATAAATTTGTGGAATGAAATTAAATTCAATTCCATTTTATATTTCTAAATTAAAGCTGGCCTAACCTTTTGAACTCTTATAAATTGACCAAAGATGATCTAGACAGATTTCAGTGCCCTTGTTAAATGAAATATTTAAATATAAAAAAAGAATGAATTAACTTGTTTTATTTTTCTTCAATTGTGGAAAGTCTGCTTTGAGACGGACAATGGAGCGTGAATCTAAAACGACAAGGTTCTGTTTAATCTGTAACTACGTAACTCGCATCATTGAGCCCATCACATCCAGGTGTGCAAAGTTCAGATTCAAGATGCTTGCTGAGGATATATTGTCTTCTCGTCTGAAAAAGATTTGTGATGAGGAAGGTGTTTTGATAGAAGATACTGTAAGTTATCAGTCAGTAATTTACATACAAGTCAATTCAATTACAAAAAACATAAAAGGCAGACCTGTTTACTCTTATGATTTTGGCATACAATGTACAATTGGGCGCCAAGACCTGTCAGTACTATAATTTTATGAGACCATGTTAACAAATTTTTATTCCTGTTGTTTTTTCCATTAAAAAAAATTAACAAATAAAACGTTTTCAGTTGTTACTTGCAGCTCCTTTCTCCACCCTACAGTGGATGAACAGAAATATGATTGGCTGGGGACCATCCATTATTATCTCTTAAATATATTTTGCTTCCGGTTTGTCCTGCTTCCTTCCCACATACACACACACACTCACACAACAAGCCACATGTTTTATATTAATAGCATTGTGTGGGGAAAAAAGCTGTCACTCAGCAAGCTTTCATGCGTGACGTTTTAATTCAGTAAGAAGGTTGAATTTTTTATTTAGGTTGAGGCGACTATTATATTAATCAATAAAGAGCCACAGGTATGGTGTAGAACTGTCTGTAGGACTATTGTTTAAAGGCCTGGAGGTAGGGCGAAATGACTGTCTGTAGGACAATTGTTTAAAGGCTGGCAGGCAGGTTGTAAGACTGTCTGTGCGCCTATTGTTTAAAGGCCTGGAGGTAAGGTGTAGGACTGTCTATAAGCTTATTATTTAAAGGCCTGCATATATTATAGAAAATGAGAAGTTAACTCTATTTTTTAAACTTAGACCCACAAAATACCCAGACCCTGTGGAAAAAATCAGCACCATTTTAAGCCCTAGTACTAGTATTATTATATTACATATTCCTTATGCTGTATGACATAATTTTGTGACATAATTATTTTGTTTTTCTGCTCAAGGTGGCAAAAATTGATAAAACTATTATCTTTTTTTTTTAAAGCATTCTCAACTGCTCCGCATTAGATTTTGACATATTTTTATAGATCGAGTAAGCAGCATTTGAAATCTATTTCTAGAAGTCACTACTTAGCTGTATAATTTTAATACATAAGCACTCCTCGTCCCTTCTCCCCATTCAGCTTGCAATAGTTATTAGACTACAATATGTTAATAGAAAATAGAATTAGACTCCTAGGCTTAATACAGGGAAGGGCAACCTGCAGCCTGCCAAGTTAAATATTGTGACCCGACAGATGTATCACAAGTGAACTTATTTCTTCATTAAATAAGCAATTATTTTCCTTTTTGGCAAAAGTGCACATTTGTAGTACATATACATTTTCTGTGACCGTACATGCCCTTTCAGTCCCACCTGGACTGATTTTAAAAAACAGATTAGAATAAGTAATAAATTATGTTACAATTTTACCATTAAGTACTTGCTAAAATCAAGAGGATTTGTATGAACACAGCTAGGTGAGGGGAACCTGATTTTCCAAAAATATTATCAGGTGTAGAATGATGCAAAACTATATTCAAGTTTATACAGAAGTGCATCCTGGCATTTTGAATTTATAGAAAAATTTTGGGGAAAGGGTTTTAGCCTCCTCACCAAGCCCCACCCCCACTTTTACTCTGGTGACTTCAGCAGGAGTCCTCAATTTCTTCGTCTATCAAACTGGCAAATGTCGGGTACATTTTTAAATGCAACACATATAAATATATAAACATCAGTCAACTACTTTGAGAAGTGACCTTTGTACGACACACATGCAATGCGAATATTTAATGTATACATTATACTGTATTTATTGATTTTACAATGCTGTATTGTACGATTTTGAGATGATAAAGTACTATTCTGAGACTGTATTGTACTATTTTGGGAATCCAGGTCTGAAAAGAATTTTAACCCTTCACATTTTTATTAGTTGTTGGTTAAACAATTCATGTGCAAAAACACTCATAGGAAGGAGTTCTTCGGTGAAAAAAAATAACATTGCATCATATTTAATTATAGTAGCAAGTAAGACAATGTTTGTAACAGTCACAAATGTCTTCTTAACATGGGTATCTCTTTTCAAATGTTGAATTCATATTCTCATTTCAGAAATAATAGTAGAAATAATTTTTTTCTAAAAATCTTTTTGTACAATATGTATAATTTCAATTTACGCTTATAAAATGTTCAAAATATATTATGGTAGGCAGTAGATGCTGTTTTAAAGACATCTGAGGGCGACATGAGAAAAGCCATCATGACATTGCAAAGTGCCTCAAGATTGTGTGGCAAAGATGGAACCATTTCAAGGGAAATGATCTACAATATTTCTGGGGTAAGAAAAGTGTTTGAAATTTTTTTTTTTTTAGAGAACACTTCCGTGTACATCAGCATACATTTTGGCTTTGATTTAGCTTCCATGGAAGAGACTCTTTTCCTGCCTTTCAAGTATCTTCCCGACAAGGTTTTTGTCAGGGTTTTCTCTCTTTGCCTAATATTACAAACAATAACCTGGGAGAGTCTTTGATCACTTTTGAACATTTTCATTTGTGTGTGTGAAATAAGCTGTGACTCTGGCCTAACTGTACACATTTATACATTTTTCTGTTCATTTTTCCTGTTTCAAGTCAAATGGTTTAGACATGAACAAAGATTGATACATAGAACAAGAAATTTTAAAGAATTTAGGTTTTTTTGTTGTTTTTTTCATTTCCCCTATGCAAACATTTTTTTCCTCAAACTTTTTTTCTCAAGAATTTGCTTTTACCTAACAGAATCCTAAATTTTCAGGTTATTTCAGAAGATTACTTAGATAAACTTATTCGCAAGTGCTCTCGGGACTCATATGAAGACCTGGACAAAGCAATACAAGTATTTCGTTAGCAATTTCATTAATTTAGGTTCACTTTGCAACAAAAATAGAAAATAATTTAAGATTAAGGTTGAACATAGGAACAATTGGAACAACTTAAAACATTTTCAAAAAGATTTAAAAATTACTGTCTAACATGATTGGAATGGATAATGATGATTTATTTTGCCAGCCTTAAGAAAAACTTTTCAAATTTTTTACTTTTAATATTGTTTTAATTATAATTATTAAATGGCATCTATATAATATATAATATTGCTGTAAGTAAAGAGGTTGTATGGTATTTTTATTAAAATAAAAATATAAACTTTGACATTAGTAATGAAACAGAAATTAAATTAGTTGGAGTTCTTTTAGAACAAGGCTAGATTTTTATGTTTTTCTTCTTCTCTAAGAGTTTTTTTTTTTAGTCTTGATATTGATAGTGAAATAAATTCTGACTTTTGTGTGTTAAACCCATATTTGCCACACAATCTAGAAACACTTTTCTGCCATGATGGCCTTTCTTGTGTCTTTTCCAGGATGTCATCATGGAAGGCTTTGCTGCATCCCAACTACTAAATCAGTTACATGACAGAATAATTATGATGGAAAATATTAGCGACAAGCAAAAGTCAATAATTTGTGAAAAAATGGCTGTAAGTTTGAGTTTAAAATTTAGCTGCATGAAATGTTTGTGTGGGAAATAGATACAAGAAGTAGAAGAATGTTTCACCACCCCAAAAAATGTTGATTGGAAATCTTGAAATAAGGGCAGGCTTCTTTCTGTTTAGTCTCTTTAAACATTTCAGTTATTACATATGGAAACAAAGTATGATATTTTTGTGTGTGCTTTTGTTGACATTTTTCAAAATATTTGACTTTATAGCTGAGCATTAGACCCCTATACAAGCTAAGCACTCGCCCCTTAACAATGGCTATCCATTTTATTCAGTAGTAGTCCTTCCAGCAGGTTTTTAATGTGATACATATTTTTTCTGGAGGCAGTTGACTTTTTTTTTAAAAAATCTACCCAAATCTAATTTCTGTCAAGGGTTCTATGATTTGTTAGCAGAGGAGTCACATCAGGACTGTAATTTTAATGTTGGTGCGTATGCTTATGTCATGTTTTTATTCATTTTAATTTGATCTCACCCCAGGAAGTTGACAAGGCCCTAATGGACGGAGCTGATGAATATTTGCAACTGATGGCCCTGTTCTCAACCATTATGTACCAGACTTGTCACGAAAGCTAACATGATAAATAAATGCTTTAGTTTGGTATAAAGTGTCAGTTAATAATTTACATCCACATGATACCACCTGGTTTTAAGCCCTTATGTTCAGTGCCATTTGGTTTCCATATGATAAAAACACATAACAGGAAATTTGTGAATAGTACCGCCTTCTGTGCATTTCAATTTACAATGATACTTATTTCTGTGTCGTTTACGTACATGGTAGGGAACAAAAGTAGTTGTTTACTGTCCAATTTTTTTAGCTTCTGGCACTTGCTTCATGGTAATTTTTGTCCATGACATCTGATATACATGTGTCTTGCCGTAACTTTTCCATTTTGAAATATGCACTTGGAACATGGTAAATAAACTGCATTGCAGATTCAAGATGACTATGCCATTAGTTACCTACAGTGAACTGACTTTGCAATGATAAATTGAGATAATGTTAAAAATGATTGTATGTGTCGGCAAATTAGCAACAGAAATTTACTTATTTAATATTTGGCAACACAATGTCATTAAAAGGATATATATGTTACAAAGAAATCATAATTTGTTTAAAGATTTGTTATACTTGTATTAATTATTTATGGTTCCTAAAAAAAATGTAGTTACCAGTATCGGCTGCCATTACAATAATTATTTTTCCTTTTTTTGGTGTAAAGCAGATTTTTCCATTTCTTAGCTAAAGGGACATGTGGATGTAACTTAATTACTACTGGGTATATGAAAAAGTGGATAAAAATTGTTATGCCATTATTTTTTCCTTGCACTGAAACTGCTATTTTACAAATAGTCAGCTTCATTGTGAGATAATCTGATATTAATAAGGCTGGAAAAAATTGGAAGTCTTATAATAAAAGTTTTGAATTTACATGATGCTGTCAAGATTTTCTTTAAAATTAAATGCACCCACTTATTGGTGTGAATAAAAATGCTGCAGGACTTCAGTCAGACAACCATCAGAAGCACTTGCAGAGAGGAACATGAAAATACTCTCCATTGGCAAAATTTAAGGCTTAAACCTTGAATGCACGCACCTCAATGCCAGAATATTAGTATTAAGTACTGATACATTTGTCTAGAAAAAGCTGAATATGGCAGATTAAGTCACAATTCTCCACATTTAGCACTTAGTTTCACTGGATAATTATTGTGTTCAATTTGAGCTGAATGTGAAATATGCTGTATCAACTTGCAAATAAAGAATAAAATAAGTTAAAATAATGTTGGACTATTTTCATTCATCTATGGCGTGTGATAAGGTTCGTTACACCCCTTACCATTATGATACTTCACTGAATACTTTTTTATTTCACACCCATGATCATGAACAATATTAATCGTGTCCCAACCACTTAAACTGAATATTTATTACAACATAATTTAATTTGAGATTATATCATATTATTACGCACCAAACTAAAAATTGAGTTAGTTATCGGGAATTATATTTTGGGCGCTATCCGGAAATGGAAACAGCACAAGCAAAATATATATATTTGATCTAAATTTAATTTGATCTTCATTCCGATTCAGGGGAAAAACAGGAATAAGCAGAGCAATTCTATTTTTAAAATGAAATCCAGCACTCCACTAGAAGCATTACTTATGAATAAAAATGATCCATTCATCCCTGTGGCACTACAGCCCATGTAGTGCTTTGGCCTGCCTCACCATTTCCTTCCACTCAGATCTAACTGATCCTTTTCATTTCCATGCTTGGATTCCCAGCTGCTGTTAAACTTTATCCACATCATTCATCTAAGCCTAGGTCTGCCTTTGAGCAATTTTGGTGGTGCACCCTCTTCTCTCCTGTCATTCTTTCCAAATGTCCTGCCCAGTGTAATCTGCACTTTTTATTTCTGCTACAAGTGTGGGATCCTGATATAAACTTTAATTCCTGGTCGGTTTGTATTCTCCATCCATACTCCATCCTTTGTTGGTCCATATATTTTCCTGTGAACTTCTCTCCCATCTGTTTAATAGGTTTTCAAACTTTTTGTTAGGGTCCAATTTTCACTGGCGTAAGTTACACTGGTCTGATTACAGATTTATATATACCAGTAGTTTTCTTTGTTTTTTTTTGAATGTTTTTTTACTTAAGAGTATTTCTGACTACTGAAGCATGCCCTGTTTCTGGCAGATATTCTTTCTTTTATTTCTGTTAGTATCAGTAATTCATTTCTTTCATTTAATTAATTTGAATGATACCGATTTTTAATAGTAATACTGTACAAGAACACAATTTTTAAAAAAATTCAACAAAGAGGACATTCCAAGGATGCACATACATTTTTTTTTGTCAGACATGAAAATGAAACAATTCAAAACTCAAAGTAAGATTTAATGGGTTTCTTTTACATTTTCTATTTGTAATTTTATTTTTTTCAGAATGGGGTCAACTTACAAACATTTAACTTTTAATAATTAAAATGTTTTGATAAATAAAATTGCCCTAAGCAACAAGACACAAGGTTGGTAAACTGGGCTTGATCTCAACACACACCAAACAGCTTTCTAATGTGAGACAACTGAGATATTCCAGTAAGCAAGTCATAAAATGTCATGTATAATTGAAACAAAAATAACCTACACTGGAACAAAAATAAATAATGTCCATTGAAAATAATGGTTGATTAGAGTGCTTCTTAAACTTACACAAAGTAAGGTGAACACATATATAAAATTTGTCAAAATTAACTGGGGGGAAAAAAGACAGCCTAAAAGAATAAATGCAATTGTGCCTTTTTATTATATGAATCTCATTAATTATTATTTGAATGCTATAACCATTTGAGAGCCTTTTCAATTATTCAGCCCTAAATTGAACATAACTTTTTGGACCTTCATAATTTCAAAATAAAAAAAAAATCTAAATAAGAGAAAAAAAGTTGACTTCATTTTTTAAAATTCAGCTATTGATTTTTGGGAATTTATAATACCTACTCACTTTATTAGAAAGTTTTAAAAAATCGAACCATTTGATCAACATTTGAAGTAATCGTCTTAGAAAAATAATACATTTAATTGCCAAAAATGTACCCTGGTATGATATTGTACGCCCTTGTCTCAACAAGGAATGTAATAAAATTACTCTCATGAACTTAACAGATGTGCCAGTAACAAAAAATTTTTTTGTCAATTGGTTGAAAGATAAATAAATGAACTTTGATCTTCATATTTAATACATAGACAATCATTCACCCACACTGCTTCTAATATTAGGCCATTTGTTTCTAAACCAGCCTGTTTCAAATGGTTGACCCACCCCATTGACCCTTAACTTCAAAAACATATGACCCACAATCAATTAACCAAAGTAATAATTGAAGCACAAGTCTGGTCTGTTCTGTACGATATCTAATGTTTTTGGGCAGGGGAGGGTATTAATACTGGATGTTGTAATGAATTAAGATTTTTTTTTTTCAACAACCAATGTAAGGAAATTAATAAAATAAGCAGGAGCGTTTAAAAAAAAAAAAGAATTTTAACTATTACAAATATAATGCAGGTGTTGACTAAATGAGAAGTCAAGATTATATAGAAATTATTTAACAAATATGAAGAAGAATTTATCATAAGATCAATATTTGCCAAAAGAACAATTTGCAACCTCATGATAAATACCAGCTTATCATTTCAACATTCACAAAAAAAAATAATAAAAATAAGAGTATTATTTCTCCAGACTACAGGAAATGTATTCTAAGTTCAGCACAATGCAAAAAATTTGTTTAAAAATCTTATAAGGTCATCCTATGGTGTTAATATCTTTAGGGAAGAACCATGGTTTGTTATTCTTGGGCTTATATTGAGTCTTCTTTTTGTGTGGATAACTTAGGTACAGTAAAGCATGCTGTTACTCAAATACTACCAAGATAAATGCCAAATGTTCCTGATCTAATATTATGTAGCTTCATCACTTGTACATGTGGACTTGTGTTTCATTCCCAATAACATTCTGTCTGGCATATTTCTTGAACATTCTTAAAAATGCTGGAAGGATTGGTTCTTGGCGTACATTAACTAGTTTTGGGAAAGCCTTACGGAAAGCTGCTGTTGCCTCTTCTAGGTGATAGTGGGGTACTTTAGGAAATAAGTGGTGAATCTGATGTGTGCCAATACTGAAAAAAAGAAAAGTCATTCAGCAAATGCAATAAAATAATAATTTACTATTTGTAAGAGAAATAAGCAAACACATCCACAGTATTTCCTTACCTTTTTAAGTAGAAATTAACCTTTGCGAGAATAATTTCATAAACATTTAAGTTTGAAAATAAATCAGTGAAACAGTTATGTTTGGCTAATACAAGACTTGTCATTGAATACATTAATTTTAATTACTTTAGAATTAATCAGGTCTGAAGCGAAGCAGCATTTTTTTTCTCAAGAAAATACCTGCGCAATTTAACTCTTACTTGTGTATAATGTAATGGCACCATCCATAGGAGCGATCCACGGAAGAAAGTTGTCCCCGCACATTGTCCCACAGCTCAGAACTATACCATGGAATATCATCCTCTGTGTGGTGCAGAAATGTGATGATGACAGTGTAACTTCCAAAGATAAACGTGGGGACTGCCCAGTGATAAATGAGTGCCCAGAGACCAAATGCTTCTTTAAATCGAGCCAGGCACATGCACCACAGGACAAGGCATACGAGAGAGATGGTGCAGTTCATCACATGGTAGCGGAACAATGAATGAAGAGGGTTGAAGTGTTGGACCTGAAAAAAAAAAGATGAAACTTCTTATATATTTATTAAAGAGTTCATTGAAGCTGAAAATCCTATGAAACAAATACCGGTGCTGAACAGTAGGGATTGGAAATCATCTAATGGTGGGAGATATCTAAGAAGTCAATTTAAAAGGCCCTAGTAGATAGGTCACAGGTAAAAACAAATCTCTACATGTAAGCTGACAACTTTTAACTAGCTGAAAATATTAAAAAATTTTATGAGCAAATTGTAAAAAAATAAGTTAAAACTCCATTAGAAAGCAATCATCTTGCTTACTGCCACTTTAGGAAAATCTTTAAAACACTTTTAAACTAATACAGATATGAATTTACACAAATGTGTATTTTTATGGATAAGAATTGCAATCATTTTATTAATTTTAAATAATATTGTGAGAAGGGTATACCATTTAAATAATGTGTCAAATTATTATTCTATTTTTTACCCACTTAAGTGTTGAAATTGTTACACTGATTCAGACCTGTTTATTCTTGAACTCCTAAAAACATAGAATCATCTCAAAATTGTACAATACAGTATCTTAATAGTACTGGTAAATAAATACACAAACAGTATATATAATGTGTACAATAACTACTTGACTTGCATGTCAGATACAGACCTGTTTACTCTTACGATTATGGCGATTATGGCGTACAATGTACATTTTTGAGGTGCATACATTATATATTCTGTATGTTCATTTTTTACTAGTAAGATAATGTATTGGATGATTTTTGTGATGATATTGTACAATTTTAAGAGTTTGAGGGTAAACAGGTCTGCTGATAGGATCGAGGTAAGTTTTTCAAACCCTTGAAACTTAACAAAACTCATAAAATTCATACACTAGAAATAATTTCTTGTGCAATGATTACATCATATTAATTTATCCACAAAACTGATAACTGGAGACAAAGCATAGGCAGTTGAAGACGTTTAATCTGCCCCCCAAAAATGCAGTTTATATATCACTTATTAACTAAAAACTATTGTAGTATTTGTCGTATTTTGGGTAGAAAAATTTCTAAAACACAGGTCTTGAGCTGGTGAAGATAGAGGTGTTGCTGATAAGGTTGAACTTTTTCTCCAATTGGGAAATATTTTCATTCACATCAACGGATTTTGAGAAGTTTTAAAAAAAAAATATATATATAACAGAAAGGTGCCTACTTCAAACTGTAGTAATTTAAATGAAAAGACAATATCGTTGTACGGTAACTTGACATCAGCTAAAAAATTTTAGCCTCACAAATACGGAATAATCTGGAAAAGTGGCACCCATGGTCACTTTGTTTTGCAGATGTGCATTTGCTACAGATTTTAATTTGTATTGAGGTGAACGTGCAGATCACATTATCATTCTGTCACTGGTAAAAATAAAGGTACTGGTGATATGTAACGTGGATTGAACTCAAAGTCAGATCAGCTTAAAATAAAATTTATTTAAGTAAGAATTAATTAACAAATGAAAATGATGACATCCTTCAAAAACCTACCAAGTAACTTGGGATTTATAATTTAGGAAAAGCTAGTTTCAAATTTTAAAAAAAATCAATATAAATTTCGGTCTATTGCCCACTAATATATTATATCCTGCTAACTATCACAAGCTTTAAATGGGTGAAAGAATGAGGGGTGTTGGAACCAAACAGAGGTATTAAAAATTGTACAGCTGTTTTGTATGTTCGAAAAAATAGATTTCAACGGCCCTCTCAAATCCTATTAAATGTGTTGAAATCTAAAATCTAATGCTGCGCGGAGAAGTTGAGAATGCATTCTCCATTTCTGAACTTGCATTTCACTGACGAAATAATTATAACACAAAATTGCGTCACACAGCAATGAAGAAAAAAGCAACTAAAACTGTCACTAAATGCTGATAACTGTTGCTGTGACTAGCGAGTTAATTATGAAAACACACAAAGCAACAATATGATCATCTCCACTATCATAATGAAAATGTGGCTGTGTTAAATATATAGACCCCCTCCCTCGAAAACAATTTAAATCAACACTACCACCTTCCCCTCTCAGGGAAAATGTAATATAATTATATTTGGTTCCCAACAAATCATATTTCTGCTGGGTGATAAAAGCAGGTTAAATTTAACAAGGAAAATGTAATTTTTAATTATTATTTTTAAGTCTGGAAAAACTACAAGAATGTATATATTTAAAACCCGGTTTCTTAAAATAATAGTTGCGACAGGTCTTGGCATACACTCGTAAGAGTAAACAGGTCTGCTGATTCAATTATGTGCAATTATTTAACCATGGTTTGCTTTTTTCTAAGATGTGCATTTAATACAAACACGTTTGTTTCAAAAATGAGCCAATGACTCTTGGCTAGTTAGCCATATCTGTGGATAATCCTGAACTAATTCTAACCCACCTCCTGTGTCAAGATGCAGACAATGTTACCCATTACGCCACAGGGCTGACTAAAATAAAAACTAATAACAGCCCAAATGTGAGAAGCTCTATAAGAAGCTTAAACCTACCCCTCTTGGTTTATAGCCCTTGATCAGATAGGCAAACCAGCCGACACCCAGGCCAAAGCCAGGCATCAAAGGAACACCTTGAACAACATCCTTCTGACGGACTGGATAGAAAACTTCATCCTTGTCAATGTTGCCAGTATTCTTGTGGTGTTTCCTATGTGACACCTGAGAGCAAACAATCTCAAATTAGTGCTCATGAATGAACATTTTAATTTAATTAAACAACTTTTGTTAAAGTTTTCAAAGAATGTGATTCAAGACTCAGTTGTCAACGGGTAGGGTCAGAACAAGAAAGACATTATTGCAAGGAAATTTTTTTAATCTGTTTACATTAATTATAAAAGCATAAATTCAGATAAAATTATATCCACTAATAAAATAACATGGCCAACACATTCATCTAAATATTGTGAATTCCTAGATTGAATGAAAGTTATCTGCCTTAAAACTAAAGATGTGATTTCCTAATAACTGATTTTCACTCTTTAATCATTTTTGTTCTTAAATCATAATATAAAAGCAGCTAATTTTCCGAACTGCTGGTCAAATCTTACCTTCCACATGTAGTAAGGGCATAAGAGAAAAGTGTGGCAAATATTTCCACAAATGGTGTTGATAACCTCAGAGTTTGAAAACGACCCATGGCCTGCATCATGACCCACAACAAAAAGGGCAGTAAAAAGTGTCCCTTGGACAAGCCAAAACAGAGGTGTGATAAAAATCTGGGGACAAGTTATGAATCAATTATTTCATTAGAAATGTAATCTTAAATATATTTTAAACTTCAATTCTAGGCCAAAAATATATAATTCAATTGATCAACCTTTTACTGGTTTTAACATGTATTTTAAATTTGACAAGGGTTGCACTCTCGATTATAAAACTATAAAAATATGTACATATTGTATTTTAATATAAAATGTAAATTATTAACTGCTACATAATTAATTTGAATTATAATCCATCTATTTGGGTTATGTAATCATAATATCTCTTGATGCAGATACAGTAAATGGCATTGCTATAATTTTCCAAAATTTAACCCTTGAATACAGTTCTTATAAATTTATCTTGACTAATGATTCCTCATTGATTATTTGAATGCACTCTCAATCTAAGTTATGGCATAATGCACAAGTGAAGCATATAAAAATAATTTTTATCAAATTAATTATCACGTAAAATCTTAGCATGTGTTAAAAAGGGTAACCTGACAGATTAAAACAATTTGTTAGATCATATCAAACTATTGAAGTCTCCACAGTTCAGAAATTAGTGTAATGTTTACTTGGCGTTATTGTGTAAACAGAGACTTGCACAGATCTGAATTTGGCACAAATAATAACCATATTTAAAATCTTGGATTCTATTAAAGCCATCTAGATTTTATTCTATCGCAAGGCTGATTAATGTGTCAACACTTGGAAATATATTTAATTTGGTGAATGGCTGATAAGGCAGATATTCTGATATTTATACTTAAAATTTTTTTTTCTACTAATTTAAAATATTTGAGAGATGCAGACACAGGCCCAAATATTATTTGACATTTGTGTTAGCACTGCTTACAAATGATGCCATTAACTTGCCTGTGCAACTGGTGGAAAAACTTCCCAGGTCCACTCAACCAAGATATACAGCAATGCCACTAAAATGAAGTCTTTTATCATGTAATAAATTGATAGTGACACATTGGACTCGAAGCAATGAGCTGGCAATGCCTGAAAAGTATAGGATTACAGAATAACTCAACATGTATAAATTTCACTTAGAAAAATACAAAGAAAAAAAGGCAATGTGCTATTATTTTGCCGTTCAATTACCAAAGATATATTCGGAAACAAATGACACACAATTGGATAGTTGTGCTGCAGCCTAGAAATACAAATTAAAAAACAGTGAAATTTATACTGTTGTCTGTCCTCTTTAACTTCAAGAGTATAACTTTTAAAAACCGTGAAATTTACACCAATGTTCGTCCTTTTCCGCTCTTTAACTTCAACAGGCTGCCTTCAACATTATCAGATTTAAATTGTGCAGAATTTATTATGAGTACTTTTTACTGTACAGTAATTTATATTAATAATTATTCTGACCAATGCAATAATTATGGCTACAATATGGAACATCCTTTCATTACATAATCCAAAAATTTTAAATGTTTTCCCACTGAATAAAATTAAGTAAAAATAAAGCGTAGATCCAACTAAAAATTGTTTAAGGGACCATTTGAAAAAAAAAAAAAAAAAAAAAAAAACCTTTTTAATTTTCATTACATAATCCAAAAATTTTAAATGTTTTCCCACTGAATAAAATTAAGTAAAAATAAAGCGTAGATCCAACTAAAAATTGTTTAAGGGACCATTTGAAAAAAAAAAAAAAAAAAAGAAAACCTTTTTAATGTCGACAATTGAAGGCAACTTTCTGGGCAGATTGACCTTGGCAAGGACATCATCCTCTAACGGAGTTACTGCATCTGCAACAGCTACTTGATCATCTTCAGGTTTACTAGATTCCTCCCCACTGTGGGTTACATGCATTGTGCGAAAGAGAAACCATAGCAGAAGAAACCGACTTGGTCTTTTCCTTGTATTCCCAGTGGGACACAAAGGTGTTGCAGCTTCCATTTTTTCTGCAGATTTTTTTAAGTTTTCAAAAAATTGTATTACTTCCTACTGTAACAGCCACATGTGTAAAATAAAAATAATTTCACCCTTTTAATGCATATAAAATTAAGTTAGACTATCTTTATCCCCACCCCCACACCACATACAGTGCAAAAGCATGAAGAGAGCCAAAGTCAAATTGAGAGAAACTCAATGCAAACTTACTACATACTTTCTTTTTTAGTTTTCCCCTACACAGTGTTTCTTATTTCCCTTTTTATAAACCGAATGCACTCTCACCCTTCTTAATCCTTTCTAGTCTTATAATAACAACTATGTAAGATAAAATCATATATTTAGCATCACTTCAGTAAATGCTTTTACCACTTGTTGAGGCAGATTAACATCAAACTAGGCCACTGAACTTCTGATAAATATTATCAATTTGTTCTAATTTATTTACCAAGCTGTAACCTAGTTGCTTAAAATACAGATAAAGCATACAAAGTAAGTCAAGGTAAAACACAAGGGAAGTTTAAAATTAAATTCAAGATAACTTCTTAGATATCAGTATGTCATAAGATTTAGTGAATGAATGCAAAAACACACATTAAAAAAAAAAAAAACACTTCTAACATAAGTTTATAAGACAGTTTCCACAATTTTTAGTTTTAGACAGAGTAGTCTTAAGTAGAGAAGCATATATAAAAATAAAAAAAAGACTGGGAGAAAAAAAAGGAGGGCTTGGCAACCTAGCTTAAAAAATTATTCAATTCACCCCCCACCCCCCATCTTTAACTGCTTTGTATAATGGGGTCAACTAACAGGCATTGTAAACAGCTTGAAACAGATATCCAAATGTTAAAGTGCAAAAGATAATCAAACACTTATCAAAACTGTAATAGTGGGATTGCTCAGTTTAAAAAGGGAGGTCCCAATAATGGACACAGATAAAATAATATCTGGCGCCACTGATAGTAACAGCTCATTTAATTATGACCATGTTAATAATATGGACTACATCTGAACCCAAATATGACCTAACACAATCTTTTCATGCTCACTAGACTGAACCTAGGTACACTATTAAACTTATTCGATTATGTATCCAATGACAGGTCAACTCATAGCAAATGACATAAATGTCAGAACTTGTTTCACTTTTTAATTTAACATAAAAGTGTCCAAAAAAGTGAATTTTAGCACTCTTCCCCTTGTGTTTTAAGATCTTTTCAATTTACTCAGACAAAAAATTTGAATAGCCCATGAGAACTTGTTTTCTCTTTTTTTTTTTAAAATTCAAGTATGTTAAGCCTAGCATACAGTATATGCCTGATTAATAAGCCCAAATGGCAAATGTGTACATATTGTTTAAACCTAAATAAATAAAAGCATAGATGTGCTATTGTGGCATAAGCATGGTCTAAATAATCTTACTTTAAAAGCTGTATAACCAAGTGGAGAAATTAGGTATCCTATGCCTATTTTGGGTAATTATTACACCCCCCCACCCCCAATTTAGAATTTAGAACCATAGCACATTGCCACAAATTATTGGCTTCCTCTTTCCTCCTAGATGTGTGAGATCACTAATGGAAGGTTGATTTTAAAAGTGGCAATCAAATCCCATCAAATTCAAATATGGCATAAATGAACAAATCATTAGTCTTCAAATTTTTTATGATTAGATTTTTAAAAAAAGCAAAAAGTAATTTCAAAGCTTAACTTTGATTATGAATTATGCCTAGTTAATTATGTCTATAATTAATAATAATAAATAATATAAAAATAGGTAATTAGGCCCATTGGCGTAGAATGGGGGTGGGTCGGGGGGGAGTCCGCCCTGGGCACTTTTATCTTGATGCATTTTCAGCCAACTGCAGTTTTTTATGAGGAAGGGGGACGGTAAAATTAAAAATTTGAATTTGGTCAGTCTCAGGATCAGGAGGCACTACTACTAGTACTAGCTAATACTAATAGTAAATACTAATACTACTACTACTACAGATAATAGGCCCATCCTCCTACCCTATCTTTTTCTATGCTATACTGTCACCATCACTATACAGACTATATGTCTGTTGCGGCATAGCCATAATAATTAATTGAATAAGGCTGATTTTTTAATATACTAATCTAAAATATACATTTTTTAAACATCCCAGACCTACACTAGAAATAATATTAGTAAATATTAGGCACACAAGTCATTTCGCAAAAAAAAAAAGACAAATTATTAGGTCTAAATCTAGTGAATGAAATATTTATTTAAAAAAAATAATATTAAGAATAAGAGTGAGCAAGTGTCACCACGACCACTGACACTGAGTGTGAATTGATCTGAACTGTGTCACGCGTTAATATAGTGGAGCAGAGGCAGAGGTCAACAACAAAAATATACGATGAAAATTAAACAAACATAGTTTACAAGGTTTTTATAGAGTTTTCTATCAATTAAAAAGAAATGGGGCTGTAGTCCAACTGTGTTTTTTTTTAAATATATGAAAGATTTACCTCTAGTTACCCACGAGGTAACAGGTCCAAATCCAAGGCAATACTGCTAGCGACTCCGCTTTCGCTAGAGTGAAAATCAGCCGATACATAAAAAGGAACCTAATTTTTGTGTTTTTCCAAATAATTAGGTATCGATTCCATTTTATATTGCTTTATTCGATGCTCCCAATGACGTCGCAGTGAGTGAGTGATAATTATTTGGAATCAGCGAAAATCAGTTGCTATAAATTTTACAGAAACATCACTGTCTCTTAAACTATATGACTAGTTTTGGCCTATTCTTAATAGTAAAATAAGTAAAGGGTAATCAAGAGTGAGAACTAACTGCATTAAGCCTAATCCTACTTCAGCATGATGTTTTAAAATCTGTAAGGCTCAACATATAATATAAATAATTGTCAAAGTGGTAATTTTTAGCAAATAAATATTTATTTTTTAAAAATTATCATACTACACATCTAATCTAAGTCTCAGTTATGGACATTTCTGACTATGATCCTCTGAATCAGGTTGATTTTGTTGGTAGTCAATATATTATGTTTCTACTTATTTGTCTTGTTTGTTTTTAAAATTATTATTTTGGTGTAGATATGATGGACCATAATTAAGACATGGGTAAATAATATTTAAATGTATGAAATATCTAGCATTTTTCAGTGGACCTATGTACAAAATATTTGAAAAGTTCAATTGGGCTCTAATTAAAAACACTAGTTTTTAATTGGGTAATTGTTACCTTATCAACTAATAGTAACGATATTTCATCTTTTAAACTAAAATAATATGCTTTAATTAGGTCACATGCAACGTGATGGGATATTGTGTTGCTTACATTGTATACGTGCGTATGGCGTATGTGTTAAGAAAATTAAGAAACAATCCATAATAAAGAAAAACTAGTGGCTCATAAAATATCGAAATTGTTTTAGAACCTTTTGCTTAGGCCGGTATCGACCATGCCCCAGAAACGCCATAAACTGTCATACCATAAGGTCTTTGTAATCGAAAAATAAACCACTATCAAATGGTGATACCACTTCGAAAAAGAATTTAACAAATTTAGCTTCACCGATTGCCTTTTGAAAGTTCAATTTTATTTAAGAAACATTTTTCAATCCAATTTTCTATAATCAAATGGGTGTAAATTTCGTTTCTATTACATTATATAAACTGGTGTGATGATGAAACGGGGTTCAATGTCAAAGGTCGAAGTTCATTATTATAAATTACAACAGCTGATTTGCATTGCCTTTGCCTTTGCTGTTTAAATTTAACAGAATTTTTCAGTTAAATTTTTATGTAAAATTATTTTTACAGTTTCGGGATCAGTCTTGGATCCAGGACTAGTAACTTAACTTATAGGTAACGTTAAAGGAAAAATATGAATGTCTAGTCTAGCCAAAGAAATTATTTTTAATAATAAAATAATAAAAGTAAAAGAGTTTCGTGTTCAGTACCACTTCTGAAGATTGTTTTTCAGGTGACCAACCATCTGTATTGCACAGACAGACACACATTAAATAACTCGTATATTGTTAAAAGCCTAAATGACTATTTAAACTCATTAAATTTTTTTAAATAATTTAATAACCAGTCAATTTTTAAGATTAAAATTTTTATAGAAAAACATGATTGTTGACGTCAACTAATCTAAGTCTAAACCCCCCCCTTCCCATTGTCAACACCTGTCAAACATTCCCCCCCCCCCCCATTTTGTTGACGTAATTAATGTACGCCCCTTCAGTTTACACTCAAAGATGGTGGAAAAAATAAAAAAGAAAAAAAAAAAAAAAAAAAAAAAAAAAAAAAAAAAAACTACTAACATTCACAATACTTAAATCATAAACATGGTAGAAAAATATAGAAAAGCAGTGGCTCTACACTAGAATCTGTCAAGTGGTACAACAGTATGAAATGAATACCGGGTCATTCATTTTGTGCTTTTCTTTGGTGAACGGTATCTTGCTTTGCGTAGCACTTAGCAGTTCCCGGGACAGGGGGGAAAAGGGATAATGGACATTTTCTTGGAGTCATAGAGTTGTTTTCTCATAGAGATACAATTCTAAAAGAAAAGGTGCAGCAAGTTTAAGAGTCACAAGAAAGGGGAGAATGACTTTCAATCAGGTGTGCCACACCTTGGGAATTTTTCCAAGATCTACCTCAATCAGGAACAAAACTCACTTTTTTTTTTTTTAAATTCCCAAGATTAACACAAAAAAAACCTTCAATATATTTTCATGATCTTGGGAAATCTTCGGAAATATTTTGACAAAATCTTGGGAATTAAAAAAAAAAATTGAGTAGTAGCCCTGCTTTCAATACATTATCTTAGAGCCGATTTCCAAGACGGGTTCATTGCTGAATGTTCGTCCCTTCTAAAGCAACACATTTTGGAGAACTGGAAAACTGCAAAGTACTTATACTTATTGTTGATTTCACGCCAGATCGACCCCACGTTGAACTTGAACATGCAACATTTCTTTTGCGTTACGTTATACCAGTGGTCGGAAAATCGTGTCTCACGAGCCGCACGCGGCTCTTTAGCGACCTGATTGCGGCTCGGCCAGTCGGTCACAAAACAGTTTTGACTCCGAAATACATGGTTCTTGACATGTTCTTGAAAAGAAATTTAACCCTCAATTTTTTTTTTTAATCGTCCTTCTGCTGACTTTTGGCTCTTTTGACTAGACTAATGAGTTTGCCGACCGCTGCGTTATACCATATGAAAATTGTTTAACGTGTTTTTACTGTTTGTCGATACAAGAACATAAGACGGGATATTGCATAGCACATATGGCAGTAGAAACATTGAGATAACCCAACATGCCACGGTCGGTTATCGTGAAAATGGGTTTGTCGGTAATATGGCAGAAAAATATAAAGGTGCAAAGGCAAGAATGCTTAGCAATGTGAAAGAGCCTTATTTTCACCATGTCGATGGCACACACTTAATGTATGTAGAAATGATTTCACACACACATTTAGTGTATGTAGAAATGAAGTCACACACTTAATGTATGTAGAAATGATGTCATAAACTTAATGTATGTAGAAATGATTACACACTTAATGTATGAAGAAATGATGTCACAACTTAATGTATGAAGAAATGATGTCACAACTTAATGTATGTAGAAATGATGTCACAACTTAATGTATGTAGAAATGATGTCACAACTTAATGTATGAAGCAATGATGTCACACACACACTTAATGTATGTAGAAATGATGTCACAACTTAATGTATGTAGAAATGAAGTCACACACTTAATGTGCGTAGAAATGAAGTCACACACTTAATGTATGTAGAAATGAACTCACACACTTAATGTGTGTAGAAATGAAGTCACACACTTAATGTATGTGGAAATGACGTCCCAGAATACATTGCTGAAGCCATAACTTTGGCACTGCACAAGCGTGCCTACATCTTGTTTAGTTCCAGCCCACAGCGATGGGGAATCTTGTAGAAGTGTATTGTCTGTTATCTTCACGGCTTGTTTCAGACCGTATGAGGAAAATTAAAAGCTTTGGTAACGCACCTGCCAGGCATCAAATCAGATAACGTCTTAGTGGAGTTGAATCTAATCGCCAAGTAAGAACAGAGATAAAGGGACCTTCATGTGTGTGATAATGTCTGTTGCTTGGTACAGGCAGGCCCGTTTTAACCATTAGGTGAACTAGGCGGCCGCCTAGGGCGGCAAATTTTTAGGGGGCGGCATATTAATTAAATAATTAATGGGCATAGGGGGCGCAGTGGGACAGGTTCGCCTAGGGTGCCAAATACTCTGGCGCCAGCCCTGGGTACAGAATATTAGTTCCTGTTGATCTCTGTAACATGGTTAATCAGCCCAGTACAGCAAAGCTGGATGTGGAAGTGTCCAGCTTAAAACCCTTGATTTTTTAGAAATGAAATATCTTCGGAGCCGCCGGAAAGTATGTGGAGCGAAGCTAAGCATGTTGCTTCTAATTTGTGCATAGAAGTGAAACTCTCTGGAACACGGGGTGAAGCAAAACGCAAAAGAAAGAAGGTCCATAAAAAAAAAGATACGACAGAAGAAAAAGATTTGTCTAAGCAAGATGGAATTGCAAGGGTGAATGCCACCCTGACGGGTCGAGGTTTTTGCCGCCCTCTTCCAAGGAAAAAACGAAACAAACTCTGCAGTTGAGCGAAAATACCTCCCCTTCATTTAAAGAAGAAAAATAAAGTGGTGCCCGAGACGGGCTGCCCCCAACACACCCCCGTCCTATGCCACTGGGTCTACTACCTTCGTGAAATGTTTGATAGTCATAAAAACCCAGTGCTGTCATGATCCGTTCTCCTCCTCCCCCCCCCCCCACACTTTATCTACATTAAATTAACCTGGTCAAACCAGTTTTTTTTTTTTCCAAGGTAATCGACACCAGGCACCAATGACATATCCGAAGGAGGCGTGGGTTTGATTTCTTGCTGTCAGTGGGGCGTTCCGAGCGTATGCTAATAATGAAGCGCACGGCCAGAAGCTTTGGACATAAAATTAAAACACAACATCAGTTACCAAAATCTAAACTTAACCCAAGCCTCCAATTTCTGCGATATCACTTCCACCCCCACCCCTTTTTCAGTCGTGCATCAAGACTACCATTCGTTTATTTTATTTTCACCCGTCTACAAGATGCTTTTCGATCACTCAAAAAGGCTACCCCATTAATAGTATTTAAAAGGAACGCAATAATTATAAAATGTGTTTTCCAAAATTATAGTGGGCAAGCATACGTTTTGCGTATCTCAGAAATGGCTTTTTCGACACATTCCGTTGAAAAATGTATACATACTGGCAAATACCACCCCCACCTCACAGTCTCCAGATGCCAATGCGGCCACCCCATAGTCACCAGATGACGATGCGGCCACCACATAGTCACCAGATGACGATGTGGCCACCCCATAGTCACCAAATGACGATGTGGTCACCCCATAGTCACCAGATGACGATGTGGTCACCCCATAGTCACCAAATGACGATGTGGTCACCCCATAGTCACCAAACGACGATGCGGCCACCCCATAGTCACCAGATGACGATGCGGCCACCACACAGTCACCAGAAATGTGGTGGCCGCATCGTCATTTGGTGACTATGTGGTCACCACACAGTCATCAGATGATGATGCGGCCACCACATAGTCACCAGATGATGATGCGGCCACCACATAGTCACCAAATGACGATGTGGTCACCCCATAGTCACCAAACGACGATGCGGCCACCCCATAGTCACCAGATGACGATGCGGCCACCACATAGTCACCAGATGACGATGCGGCCACCACATAGTCACCAGATGACGATGCGGCCACCACATAGTCACCAAATGACGATGCGGCCACCACATAGTCACCAGATGACGATGCGGCCACCCCATAGTCACCAGATGACGATGCGGCCACCACATAGTCACCAAATGACGATGCGGCCACCACATAGTCACCAGATGACGATGCGGCCACCACATAGTCACCAGATGATGATGCGGCCACCACATAGTAACCAAACGACGATGCGGCCACCACATAGTCACCAGATGACGATGCGGCCGGTCGTATCCGGAAATTTGATCGAAAGAAAATTCGTCGACGGTTAATTGATCGACGGTAATTTGATGGAACGGAAATTTGGTCGAATCTATTTATTTTCTTCAGTTTTTACGTTAAAATTTCCCTTCAAATTTCTCTTTGAACACATTATTTTGTTTTACTATATAGTATCGTGCGTTCAAAAAGAAATTTGACGAAAATTTTAAAGTGTGAACTGAAAAAAAGATTTGGTAACGCGGCCGGTCCTTGCAAAGTTGGACAAGGAGCTTATCAATTTTTACCTTTCCTTGTTTTTTTTTTTGCTGTTGAAATTGGGCTCAGCCAGCGGTCGGAAACTTTAGGATCTTTGAATAAATGAACGGTTCTTTAAATTCGTGAACATTTCTTTTTTTAAAAAGAGTTATTAATAATCTCAGTTAAACAAACCTGTGCCTCCTATCTATTCAATAGATTTTCTTAGCAGATTTACCATTTAAAAAAAAAAAAAAAAAAAAAAATATCTCTTAACTCAGTAGAGGTTCCAACTCCTTGGCTAGGCCGATGGACTGCCATTGGGGCCATCCATAAAAGACGTCAAGCGCCTAAAGGGGGGGGAGGGGGTGTCAGATTTTTGTGACGATGTGTGACGAGGGGGAGGCCTCAAGCAATGTGACGTCACACAAAAAGCGGAATATTGTAGTAAATATTTGCACTTAATAAAATTAAAGTACAGACATTTTTAACTTTATTCTGCAATACCATTATAATTATTTAATTTAAAACTACTATCACTGAGAGAATCAGTACAGGCAGGGCCGGCGCTAGGGGATGGCGAAGTGGGCGACCGCACGTTGCCGTAGTATATTTAGAATATACCTAAGCCTAGGCCTACTAATAGTTCCTAATCCAGTCAACGCAATATTCGGAGTTATTAGATAGTCAAATGGTCTGAGGTTCAGTCTGGCTACCGTTATGACGCGTCCCATTACCCATTATGACCAGCAAGGCCTCCAGTACGACTATAACGTGTCTTAATATCCTATCGGCGGAATATATAACGTCAACGGCCCCGCAAAATTCAATTTGCCCCGCACCCTCCTGGCGCCGGCCCTGAGTACAGGTAGGCCTATGTGCAGTCCGAAGAATGGCCTCTGATCAAGTTACAGGACGCCAAGGAGGAGGGGAATCGGAGTGCAGTTACAATGACAGTCGTGAGAATTTATGGCTAAATGTGGACGCGAGAAAAGGGATGGATCGGGGAAAAAAGGTTGACCGAGGGGGGGGGGGGGTTATCTAAGTAATTACTGCTTTAAGGCAGGGATTCTTAACCTTTTCTGCAGCGTTGCAGACCCACTCCGGTTTAAACATCCCTCCCCCAACCGTATAAATTATAGTGTATGAGGGGAATCGGAGTGCAGTTACAATGACAGTCGTGAGAATTTATGGCTAAATGTGGACGCGAGAAAAGGGATGGATCGGGGAAAAAAGGTTGACCGAGGGGGGGGGGGGTTATCTAAGTAATTACTGCTCTAAGGCAGGGATTCTTAACCTTTTCTGCAGCGTTGCAGACCCACTCCGGTTTAAACATCCCTCCCCCAACCGTATAAATTATAGTGTAATAAAATTTAAAGTAATTAAATAATTTAGCTAAAGTAGTTTTATTTCTTTGATTAACTTTTTATAAACATGAAACAATTACCAATACACGCAATGCGCCAATGAAATTCAGCATTGACTGCTGAATCCATAAAAACTTGCTTATTTAAAAAAAAATTTTTTTTAAAGCAACAACATCTAGCAATAGCAGCAAATACAATCAGTGGCGTAGGTAGGGTTGGTGTCACCTGGTCCGGTAAGCTCGTGGTTTCACCCACCCACCCTACTTTTCACGATGTATTTCTTCTTGTTAAACTTAGTCCACAGTATAAGAAATACAAGAAAAAAAAAATTAAATGAAGCTAAGGAGGTAAATGGATTTCAGAATTGTAACTTGTAGGCCTAATTATAATCGTCAATTGTTATCAAAGGATAGTTGTATTTCTTAGAATTTAGATAAAAATAGCTTCTTGAAACTTACAAACGTTACCGAAAGCTTCATTCGGCGTTGAAAACATGGTCACAGCGGTGTGTTTCTGACCTAATAATACGGTAATCTCATTGCCTTGGCATCAACCTTGAAATTTTAATATTAACGAAACACGCATTTTGATTGGATACACGGGTGGGAAATGTACGTGTCATCTGTTACCCTTTGATGAATTTCGGTTGGACCAAACAGTGTGTGCTCTGTGATTACGTTATTTCTCAATTTGGTGTCACCCCCTGAGATGGTGTCGACGTGTGCGGTCCGCACCCCCCTAGCTACGCCACTGAATACAAATTTTTGGTCTTCCACACCTCAAGGGTGGCGAGGTACAGGTACACCTGTTTAAGAACCACTGATCTAGTGAAATGTTTCTGTCACGTGTGCAGTAATTTGACATTCATGGGAGGGGAATTTCTTAAGGGTTTGTGAAGGACAGAAGTGGACACAGGGACTTTTTATAGGGGGGGGGGTGCAGAGATTTGGGACGTTATATTTGAGGGGGGGGGGCTAACTTTTTGTGACGGTGGGGGGGGAGGGGGGGGGGAAAAAAATCGGGCAAATTT
>CAXITT010001076.1:107835-138422 GCA_964033795.1 Lymnaea stagnalis | reverse complement strand
GGGGGGGGGGTAAAAAAATCGGCAAAATTTGCGTGACGTCATTTATGGATGGCCCCATTATGGTTCACATGTGCCAGATTCGATACACACCTATGCCTGTACCTTTGGGCTTACACTCTAAGTTTCCACACGCCCACTCTCAATGGCGTTTTCATGTCATTCCACTGTGTCTATCATTTTCATGGAGGAATTGTTTTTTTTATATAACCACCCCCACACTCTTTTTTAAAAAAAAATAAAAATTAGTCACGTCTCTAGCCTTGAACATATAACCTGTGATGCACCCTCCTTGCCCTGCCTAATTTTCTGTCTCGGGTTGATCCTGTATTTAAGTATAGGCCAAAACGTGCCAAGTGTACCTTTTTAAAGCCATTTAATGCTTTAGCTGCTGTTTTTATAGTCATTTTTCACATTGTAGTTACTATTCTAGTGTCTCTGGTTTTTCATTTTTATTTTACTTTAGCAGTTTAAATAGTTTAGGCCTACATATTTTTACTAATTGTAAAGCGCTTAGAGTTGTAAGGTAAGCGCTATACAAAAACGCCTAAATAATAATAATAATAATAATTACGGCTCTGAGACGTTAATCAACTTTTGTTTAAACTTGAGCCCCCCCCCCCTCTCCCCCGTTTTGCCCAAATGCAGACTGCAGAGGCACAGTACAATAAATAATTAGCACGAGTGCTTGTCGCGCAAGTCCTCAATGGCTTGTTCCTGCTACGTCGTATCATCACAGCGCAGGTCCTCAATGGCTTGTTCCTGCTACGTCGTATCATCACAGCGCAGGTCCTCAATGGCTTGTTCCTGCTACGTCGTATCATCACAGCGCAGGTCCTCAATGGCTTGTTCCTGCTACGTCGTATCATCACAGCGCAGGTCCTCAATGGCTTGTTCCTGCTACGTCGTATCATCACAGCGCAGGTCCTCAATGGCTTGTTCCTGCTACGTCGTATCATCACAGCGCAGGTCCTCAATGGCTTGTTCCTGCTACGTCGTATCATCACAGCGCAGGTCCTCAATGGCTTGTTCCTGCTACGTCGTATCATCACAGCGCAGGTCCTCAATGGCTTGTTCCTGCTACGTCGTATCATCACAGCGCAGGTCCTCAATGGCTTGTTCCTGCTACGTCGTATCATCACAGCGCAGGTCCTCAATGGCTTGTTCCTGCTACGTCGTATCATCACAGCGCAGGTCCTCAATGGCTTGTTCCTGCTACGTCGTATCATCACAGCGCAGGTCCTCAATGGCTTGTTCCTGCTACGTCGTATCATCACAGCGCAGGTCCTCAATGGCTTGTTCCTGCTACGTCGTATCATCACAGCGCAGGTCCTCAATGGCTTGTTCCTGCTACGTCGTATCATCACAGCGCAGGTCCTCAATGGCTTGTTCCTGCTATGTCGTATCATCACAAGCGGTGACACCTGACAAAAGCCAGCGCTATGTAAATCTTTGCCCCACGATGGATCGGACACGGAATTGTACACCCTCAATCTGGGTCACCCTTTGGTGGATTAGATGAAGGGCAGACTTGTGGAATTGTTTTGGGGAGACCGTTAAATACTTGGCCCGGGGTTGGGGGCGGGGGGGGGGAGGAGGTGTTTCTTGAGCTTAAATTAAAGAACCCCTAATAACAAAGTTTTTCGTAGAAATCCTTAATAGGCCTATGCATTTTTGGTTGCATTTATTTACTTGTACACGGTTTACCATTTATGTACGTGTACACGGTTTACCATTTATGTAACTGTACACGGTTTACCATTTATGTAGCCTACTTGTACACGGTTTACCATTTATGTACTTGTACACGGTTTACCATTTATGTAACTGTACACGGTTTATCGTTTATGTGATTTCAGCAACTGACTTTGTTTTTTAGATTATGGGAATGTTTTGTTTTTTTTAATCTAACTTAGTGCACGTAAAATCTAGTCAACTCAAAGATATATGGTAAACCAGACACGTCACAAATACAAAACACGTGGCAAAAGCTGCACAATAAATCTCCACACCGAAACACGCACCCATTGAACAAATCATATTTCATTCACGTTATCCTTGAAAACAGGGAAAACTGCTTCAAAAGGGGTGGGGATGAAAATTTGAAAGAATGTGATGTCATTGGCAACGAGTCTATATGATGCCAAGTTTCATCTCGATAGTATGACGGGAAGTGGGTCATTTTGCCTTTCAAAGATTTTGCCACGAAGACACGAACAAAAGCGAAGTTGTATCGGTATAAAGGGTTTAAAAAAGTGTACTTAATTTTGGATAATCGTGCACTGTGATGTTTTTAATAATATTTATTACATTATCTTTATTTTATTATCTTTATTATATTATATTTAACAATGAGCATGATTGCTTCGCCCATCACACTTGCTCAGTCCATCACAGCAGTGAAATTCTAAAAATGCGCACTATTATGTGCGAAGCCTGAAAATGCTGTCCCTCAATAAATTTTTTAAAAATGTCACCCGGGGAGGACCAGTTTAAAAAAATAGTTTGTGCGCCCTTGTTTTTGTGACTACAAGGGATTTTATCATTTATTTCACTAATGTGTCTTATCTTAAAATGATTTTTCGCCCCCCCCCCCCATGCTGGTGGGGAATGTCTCCCTTAGCATACCCCGTATTTAGAAATATTAATGAAAATTTTTAGATTATCATTGATGATATTAAGTTCATCAGGTTTGCAAATAAATGAAATAATATATTATTACTTTAAAAAAAAAAAAATTGAAATTATTGAATACAACAAGAACAAGATCAGTCTGGGAAAAGAAACTGTCATCTTTATAGAATCACAGGTATGGAAAAGGTCATGTCCATAAATTGACAAGCAGACGTCTGTGTTAGCAGTTTGATTGGACAATATCCTATGTACATGGATGGGCCGCAAGGTAAAATGGAAGTTTTGTTATCATATCATCATAGGTAACAACATTATAAATACAGAACATTTCAAACACAGGGTATTTTGATATAAACTACAGATAATTCCTTAACACATGCTATTTAAACACATGCACGGAACATTTTAAAAAGAAAATATATAAAATTAAGAAACAATTTGAAAATGCAGTTTGGAATGAGAGTTCTGGAACTTTTTGTAGCAATCGTCATGAGCTGATTATTTGTTTTATTTAAAAAATGTGTGTAACAGCGAATGGTTTGGTCTGTTTATGTCAAGTGAGAAATGTATATGGAAGTTTGGTTTCAAAACTATATTTAGCAGACAACCAATCATAGTTTGCAGCAATACTTATACATTTAAAAAAAAGCAAATAACATTTTTTTTAAATTTTACAAGTGAAATGGTTCTTACAAAAATAATACCAGGTGATGTTAAGTATGAAGTCCGTGAAATGTTCAAGTGTAAATAATTTCAAATATTTGTTTGTTTGACCATCATAACCATTGAAGTTTCATCATGCACCTAACCGGAGATGACTAGTAAAGGTGCACCTAGATTGGGGTGATCGTTTAAGGTGGACCTAACCTGGGGTGACTATTACAGTTGGGCAATTTGAGGTGACTATTATAATATTAAAAATGAATTTAACCTGGGGTGACTATTACAACTGGTTAATTTGAGGTGATTATATCAAAGATGGACCTAACTTGGGGTGACTATTACAGCTGATGAGTTGAATACCTTGGCTACATATGTTGCTATGCGATTAATATGGTATGAAATATACACTTGAATAAGTTATGAACCTAAAAAGATATGGGTTTGGTGAAATTTGATTCACAGTTCATCATTTTAAAAATATTTACTGAATCAAAACCTAATAAAATTTATCTAAAACTGCATTACAAAGTCCTTATCATTTGTAACTATGTCAACTGTTACAAAGAAGACAAAGAAGGGGGAGAGACTGTAATCAGTTTAGGTAAAAGGAAATGAGTGAAACAAGATATGGGAAAACTTGGAGAAAAAAAATGACGCAACATAGTTACATGCACTGATGATAGCAGTGCCACAGAGATAAATATACATATACTGACCATTGAAGGACTACCTAGGGAGATATACAAACATATACTGACCATTGTAGGACTACCTACTGAGTTGTACATACATACAGTGACCATTGACTTATACATAAATACACTTACCACCGCAGGACTACCTGAGATATACGTACGTACATACAATGACTACTACTGAGTTTGAACACACAATGATCATTGTAGGGCTTCCTACTCAGTTGGAAAGAAATACTTAAAACAAGTCAGGCTCAGCAGGGGTCGACAGCTGAATACCTAAACGTTACATGGAGGAAATTCAGATGTGTTATGCTCATTACAACCTAAAAATATCAAGATTGTAAAGGCCTACATTTCATCCAAGCAATATTTTTTATGATACCAAAAAAAAAATGGATTAAGTAAAAAAAAATAATTATGTCATTTGTTTCACAAACAAAAGAAAGGACATATAGGCTGGGGTTTATCTTCTTACTTAAAAGTAATCAGGAATATTGGGGAAGTTAAAGGGGGGAAAAAACTGGGTAAATTTAGCACTCATTTGAAAAAAATAACATTGGACTAGATGTAGGTCTGCACTGAAGTAACATCATAGAAATGTGCAGCATAATGAGTCAATGACATCACCATAAATATGAGTACCAGTACAGCTTCATGAAAGATTAGATATATGCACCAGCAACAGCGCCCTACAGCCTGCAATACCACCCCCTCATCCCCCAATCCCTCCATTAGCACATCTCTAGGTTGTGTAAATCTGCCATATTTGTCATTCCCATTAATATGGATGTGTGACAACCGATGGACCAGAATGAATCAATAACACGGCCCCCGCCCCCAATAACAATGGGCAATCAATAGATGTATTGACACAAATGGACTCAAAGGATTAATAGTCCAAGATCTTGTTTACTTGTCCTCAGGCATTTTGTTCTAGAGCTAGACATAGAGTCTCTGATAATGCCACTATTGAATTATCAATGGTATACAAGGAGGACTTGGGAGTTGTAGAGGAACTTTGCCTAAATCCACTGTAAATATGATATCGTAAGTATATCAACAATTATTTAACAAGACAATGATTTCATCAGTTTATCAACAATTTAACAAGACAATGATGCCATCCATTTTATCAACAATTTTTACAGATGAAGATGTCATCGATACATCAACAATTTTTATGGACAACATATTTCAACACCAAGCAAAATAAATTTGAGAATGACAGCGCAGAGGGGAGGCTGTGTAACAAGCTACCAGTACTTTGAATCATCAATTCCATTTCTATTAACAGTTGCCTTCAATTAAAATGACAGGAATGAAAACAAATCTATAAAATAATTTTTAAATACCTGGGTAGCCATTAAAAATACTAAGATTGTTTCCCCCAAATATAGTTTTCACTATCAGCTCACAATTTTTGACCAACACTATTTTTAACAATAAGTGCTCCCCCAATATATATATATATTTTGTGCAGCAATACTACCAAATATTTCTTTTTAAAAAAAAATCTCCCACCAGTGTTACAAGTTGGCTCAGTAAGCAGTAATAACTCTAAATTGCAATCAAGACAGCACTCCTTATTATTCTACAACCTTTTGAAATAAGACACACGTTGGTTCAAGCAAAAATTATAATACAACACTGCACAACTAAACACAAATTGGATGATATAATAATTGTGATGCGACCACCCCCCCCCCCCCCTATCCTTGCTTCCAGACCCATAGCTGCAACCCTAAAGTTTTAAGTTGGGGGGGTGGGGGGGGGGGGGGGAAAGGTTCTTTGAAGTTTCTAGCTAAAACAGTAGACTAATTCATTTTATGATTTGAAAGAAATTGAATCTTTAATTAAAAAGGTTTGCATCATTTTATAATACTGCAATGTAGTATTTTATGTGTGTTTTCAATTACCTGTTACTTTTTATTAAGACTGTGTTGGTGTCGAATGGTCACTTTGCAGCTTTAAAATGGGGGTCACAACTCAAAAAATAAGGTTGGGAACCTCTGCCCTAGGTTATCAAACAGTTGGCAGGCACAATTTTTTAAATTGAAAAAATAATTGCCCAATAAATTTTGACAAGGGACACCATCAGAGGGGCAGATGAGGCTAGTGACACTAACCAGTTGATGCTACACCAGCTGCTGACCTACTTAACCCAGAGCACACCAGGAGAATCAAACATGTTTTTGTAAGGTCCAATTTCATGAGGTGCATGATCCTTGCTAAAAGCCAACAAATCAATATCTCCATATGATCAGCTGGGACTTGATAGGCGTTTAGCTTGATGTCTCCATTTGATCAGCTGGGACTTGATAGGTGTTTAGCTTGGTCTCAGTCGTAGCAAGAGTGATGGTGACAAAGGTCATGAATCAAGGACTTCTTAAATACCGGTATCAAATATCTGGGAGTCCAGGTGTGGGTGGCAGGTGTTGTTGAGAGGCTGGGTGCTGAAATCTATGCTATGGACATGCATAAAGACATAGAGTTCAAATCCCAGGCATATCTTACAGTCTGGACACTTAAAAAATTACTAACAGGATAGGACAGATAATACAACCAACAAGACAGGACAGTACACACACTACTAACAAGACAGGACTGCTGAAAAAAAGACCATTATTAAGACAGGACAGCTAGTAATAGCAAGACAGGACTGCTAAAAGACCACTAACAAGACAGGACTGAAAATCACTAACATAGGACAGCTACTAATAAGGGAGGACAGCTACTAATAAGGGAGGACAGCCAAATACCACTAATTAATATGACAAGACAGCTAAAATACCACTTACAAGAATAACAGATTAGGGTGTCACATAAATCCATACATTTAAGAAAATTTAAGTAGGAGCAATTTCATTATTTTCCAAATAAATGATTAATTAATCAGCTGACATGTCGTTAAAGTAAAGAATTCACATGATTCTCATATCTGATTTCATTGATTTAGTTTGAATTCTAAGAGTTAGGGAATGTGTAGGTTTAAATCTTGGGGTCCATTGTTTGGGATATATATTCTGGAAATGTATAGTATTTAGATATTGGGGTCCATTGTTTAGGATAGATATTCTGGAAATGTATAGGACTTAAAGCTTGAGGTCCTTTGTTTGGGATATATATTCTGGAAATGTATAGGATTTAGACTTTGTGGTCTATTGTTTAGGATATTCTGGAAATGTATAGGATTTAAAGCTGGGGTTCATTGTTTGGGATATATATTCTGGAAATGTATAGGATTTAGATCTTGGGGTTCATTGTTTAGGATAGATATTCTGGAAATGTATAGGATTATAATCTTGGGTAGTTTCATTGTTTGTTACAATTGTTTCATTGTATATATTCTGGAAATGTTTGGAGGTCAACTATTCAGGGTATCAGGTATTTGAGTTAGTTATTCAGGGTATCAACTATTTGAGTTAGGTATTCAAGGTATCAATCATTTGAGTTAGGTATTCAGGGTATCAACTATTTGAGTTAGGTATTCAAGGTATGTGTGGAAGTCCATTATTTGGAATTTACACTCGGGTATATTTTTATGGGTAAAAAAAAAACTCTGAGGGTAAGTTTTAGGGACAGACATCCAGGCAACATTTCAGGGGGCTAAAACTATTAATTAGACACAGGCACAGTGAATATTCCATACAAATTTAGCATTCCTGGTGTGTGTAAAGCAGGTGTGGAATGTCCATTGACAATACTGGTCAGTGAGAGGAACTGAGCAACACTTTAAAATACAATCATTATCACACAAAGAGTCCAAATGTAAGACGCTGGCAGAATAAAGCTCTTAGATTCAGGTGGATAATAGACAAATATTGTCTATGAAAACAAGACCATTCACCAAAAGTAAACAAGTCAAGACAAGATAATGGCATAAACATGCATCTGTGAAAATAAATTACAAATGTCACGGCTCTAGTACTAAATTAATTGCCATGAAAACAAAATTTCAACTTAATTTGTCAGTGACGTAACAAGCGCCAATGGCTAATTTGATATAATTTAAGCTTCAGTTGCTCAGCCCAGAACAAATATCCTGGCCATTTTCTAGGTTCTGGAGTTCTAGGAAATGAGTTCCGGCTACAACAAAGAAGTTTGCCATTGATACTTTGCACACATAAAAAAAGATTTAAATATAATTGTCCTGACAGCACACATAGTCATAGAACCTAAAGTGATTCTGATCTCTGAATGATCTATGAACTAATGACTCTGCCACAACAGAAACAAGATTAAAATAACCTTAACTCATTTATCAGCCTCTCCTGATACAGGTCTCATGTTTAAAAAAGGAAGTCAACATAAAAGGGAAAGGCTGGCGGGTGTCTACAGCAGATATCAGCAGGGAGGTGTTGTCAGTTGTCTTGACCTACCCATATGCAGCTATTGGTCATTTTGGATCCACTGCCGTTTGCCAGACGGCACAGCTGCTGGTGACATTCATGAACAGCTGTCAGTGACGTCGGGATGGAAAGTTTGAGTAAAATTCAACAACTATTAGCTACAGTAGATGATAGTTTTATCATATGTCTGTCACATGTTTGTAATGGCTGGCTGTGGCTGTTTGTTGCTACAGGCCGCAGCTGATTTTGGCTATAGGCTGTAGCTGTTTGTGGCTACAGACTGTAGCCATTTGTGGCTACAGACTGTAGCTGTTTGTGACTGATGTGCCCCCATCTCCATCTCGAGTCAGATGTGTGTGAAGAGTCCCTGGTAGAGATGACAGTGACAGGGAGTGTGGGGCGGACTCAGTTGTGTAAGCTGGTCTGTTCTCCACACCGCCCCCTTCACTGTCACGAACCTCCAAATCATCAACAGTGTCAAGGGCAGCTGCATCACGTAGGAGCTTTTCTTTCATCGTCCGCGACCTGTATGAGGTTTTTGAACGTCCCGTGTTGAGTGAGATAGACTCTGGGCTGAAATTCGTCCCATACAGCTGAATTCTGAAAGGAAGAGGTTTTTGAAAATATAAAAAAAATGTGTACTTACTTAAATGATTTATTAATAAATAAATCAGTGGTTCTTAAACTACAGTGGTTTGGGGCATGCTTAACCATACGCATTTCTCTTAGCCCTAAAGCAGAGGTCCTTGCTACCAGTTATTTCAGTTGATAACTATATGTTGTATGAGGGCTTTCATAAATAGCTTCCTGTGCTCCAGGGGCTGGCAGAACACAGCTTATGAACCACTGCGTGTAAAAACTAAATTAAGTAAACAAAACAATACAATATTTACTGGCAGCCTCCGAGTGTTTAAAATATTTGATGGTATTCTGTCAACTGAAATGAAACTGGAACATTCTGGGCAATTGAACAAAAATTAGAACATTAGATATAATAAACTAATCCAATAGCAAATCCAATAATTTAATTCAATGGGGGGTATTCCCTTGACCTAATCTGCAAAATCTTTACCAACATTTCTGGGATGATAATATTATTATAATCTTCAAAATCCTTATCATTATTTCTTAGATGGCTAAAGATTTTAATGGTATACTTCTAATTCATCATTTGAACTGACAACCTCAAATTTTCTTTCTTTTTAAAAAAAAATAAAATAAATCTTATAATAGGTATACTGGTATATTGAATACCAGGAACAATATTAACATAAATAGGTCAAACTTAACAGAATCAGGTTAAACTTAACAGAATCAGGTCAAAATGAACAGAATTAGTTAAGCACTGACAGTGACGACATCTTGACCATCAATTCAACCAGTGACAGTGAAGACATCTTGACCATCACGTCAACCAGTGACAGTGAAGACATCTTGACCATCACATCAACCAGTGACAGTGAAGACATCTTGACCATCAAGTCAACCAGTGACAGTGAAGACATCTTGACCATCAAGTCAACCAGTGACAGTGAAGACATCTTGACCATCAAGTCAGCCAGTGACAGTGAAGACCTCTTGACCATCAAGTCAACCAGTGACAGTGAAGACCTCTTGACCATCAAGTCAACCAGTGACAGTGAAAACCTCTTGACCATCAAGTCAACCACTGACAGTGAAGACATCTTGACCAGCAAGTCAACCACTGACAGTGAAGACATTTTGATCTTGAGGTCAACATTGACAGGGCATACATCTTGAATATTGGTTAACACCTACAGTAATGATGTTTTGACCGTTGGGTCAGCACTGACTGACATCTTGACCATCTATTCAAAACTGACTATAAAGAATTCGTGATCAACTGATCCAAACAAACTAAATCTTACAACATGAATGAGCCACTCTGAAACATTCATCCCTCTTGGGTAAAGCTCGGTTCAAAGCTTATATCACTGTTGGTCTTAATTTGCTTTCTTGGCATGTGCCTACAGAGGTCAAATATCAACATAAATTTTGTGGACTGTATGGAAAGTTCAATTTTTATTTACAGTGAAAAAATACACATTTGATCACCTTCTAACTCAACAATATTGAACCGATAAATTCTAGGGATTATGGATACAAGGGATATGGGCCACTGTTAACTGTGCCCAGGGCCTGGAGAAGGCTTTGATCCAGCTCTGAATCACAGCAAGAAGATATCCTATTGATGTGATAATAGTTATAACTTTTCTGCTTGCAATGTCAGAACACCCCCTGATAAAAATTTTCAGCTGGGCAGTATCTGCCATATCTGTGCTTTCATCCAATGCTAGAGCATAAAATATAAACTCGGATGCTCGACTTTTCAAATTATCTTCAATATGTTTTCCAATGACGCTGTTTTGTTGCGTTTATTTTTTCAGGTTTAACCATACTCTGTTTTACTCATTTTATTTTGTACTAACCTGATTGCAGTCTCTCCCCTTATTACCCACCTAATAATAGTCTGACGAGACAGAATAATTTTTTTATAAATCCTTTTCTGGACACAGAATTTCAACGATGCTCTCTTAACATTCCTTAACCATTTCACCATCTGAATATGGCTTTGATTTTTGCTAGTATCATGGCTACTGCATATTTAGCTTTTTAAATAGCATGTTGGTTCTGAACCCCCTCTAGTAAATATCTTTTGTTGTGCAGAATTACTTTGTTTTCAATGTCATTTACTTGGTCTTGTCGAAATTGCCTTTTGTACTTATCAAAAATATTTGCTTGTTTAGTCTTTTAGTGCCGTTTGTTGTACTCATTCAAAACAGAAACAGATTCGTTGCATATCAAGGTTATGGGCTTTGTTTTAATTTCCACAATAATTCATAGTCCACATGTTTTGAAAACTTCTTAATTCTTCTTTGAATCTTCTCTTCTTTGGTCCAATAAATATTTATTTTAACATCGATCCCAAAATCTCCCACTTATTGCTGGTTTTTGTATGCATTTGCAAATAAAAATAGTTCTAATTGACATCAGTGGCTTTGGAAGTGGGGCATTTCTGTTCTTTATATGGAGGGGTGGGATTTTAAGCCGACTGCATTTTTTTTTTTCATGGAAGTAGGGGGGAAAAACTCTTGATATCCTCGGGCGGCACTAACCTTACCTATGCCAATGATGGACACTTTTTTTTTTTTTTAAACTGAAAACACACACAGGAATTTAGGTCAGGTGCTGTGGTTTGGGGGTGGTGGTGAAGCCTGCATCTGGAAAGCCCATTAAAGTGCTACATAGCTATCAATGGATACTGTGACACAAAGGCATTAGCAGCCCTATGATATATCAATTAACAGAAGCACTAGGTAAAATCAACAAAGTCTAAATAAAGAGGATAGGCAGAGCCAATGGCCCCTCCAGGACATGGGTCTAAAAATGGCAGAGGTAGTGACCCCTCCGGGACATGGTTCTAAAAATGGAAGAGGCAGTGGCCCATCCAGGACATGGGTCTAAAAATGGCAGAGGTAGTGAACCCTCCGGGGCATGGGTCTAAAAATGGCAGAGGCAGTGACTTCTGCGGAACATGGGTCTAAAAATGGCAGAGGCAGTGACAAATCCTGGACACTGTTTTGTGCTCATTAAAGTGGCAGTCCTAGGTAATAAAATAGACTAGGCATCAAGACAAGTGGGGTTAGGGTGCCATACCGATCAATGATTTGGGGTGTCATCTAGACCGGTGAGTTAGGGTGCTATATAGACTAGTGCGTTTGGGTGCAACATTGACCATTGTGTTATTGTGCCATTAAGAGCAGAGGTGTTGTGTGATGCATTAAGAGCGTGGGGAGGGGGGAGGCCATATAGACCAGTGCTGTAAGGGTGCCACATAGAACCGTGCTGAGGATCCTGTTTAAGTAATTACAAATTTCAAACTCTTTGTGATGTGTCAGTCATGTAGGCAAGGACTTGAATAGACCAACCAACATTATTTCATTTCATGCAAGAAATGTACAGTCTGTACAGATGGATCTAGTTACAAATTATGTTTGCTAAGCAAATTCAAGATAAGACCAACTAATGGGTCATAAATATAATTTGTATGTAATAATAGCCTACTATTTTAACTATCTCACAAGTTGGATATGTGGCATCCTCCACCCACCCATTAATACTACCCCCCCAACTTCCCAAATGCCCAATTACAAATGACAGCTAACCTCCCTACAACAAATGACAATGTGAAATTCATGGGTTTGCCTTTCTTCCAAATTTGAAAAATTGTTATATTTAATTACCTGCATAGCAATTCCCATCTCCCCAACTAATCAAACCTCCCCAGCAAATCCCACCTCCATAACTAATGTAAGACTTGAGTGCCAAATACCCAACTTTTCAGTTTTTTAATCAATCTTTTTTTGTTTGGTTTCACCTACTGCGTTTGAAGCTCACAGAAGAGTAGGGAACCTCACTGTAGAATTATTTTATTACAAAGACACCAGGTCACCATGTAAATAATTATACCAAGGGGATGTCATCGAGGTTGCAAATCAGCTGCATGGGCAGTCAGCTTTTATTTTACGCAAAGTTGTCTGCACCCTTCCACACTCCTCTGCTTGAGTCTTTTTTAAAACAGATCTCCTCCTTCCCAAGAATACTCCTGCTGGGCTGACAAGATAATTTCACCCGACGGTCTACCCACAGCTGTAGACCGTCATGGATTTATCCAAAACCCACCAGCCCCGACTAAAAGGCAGATGCGGTAACTTTGCCCCAGAGAGTCTTTTTTGGAGCTCTATGATTTTAAACTTGAACTATTTTCTATGCTATAACTAGGTTAGACTTGTTTCAGTGATTTAAAAGTAGTTAGCAAAATCAAATATTTTTTTAAAAAAATGTATGCCTTTATACAGTGGTCCCCAAATGGCGGTCCGTGGCCCTTCACCGGTCCGCAAGCCTAAAGCCGGTCCCCATAACATAAATATTTATTGTCAAATAGAAATAAAATTATAAAAATAAATCATCCACCGGTCCCTGGTAAAATTTCAAAACTTGTTCACGGGTCCGTTGTTACATGTACTTAATGTTTTGGATGAAAGGTTGGGGGGGGGGGATCATTGAATTATCCGGAGTGTTTTTTAGTCAGTTTCTAAAATTTTGTTAAACATTCTTAGCGTATTTAATTCTGTAATTCCAGAGTTCAAAGGAAGGTACTCCTGCATGAACATTTGAAGTAAAACAATAAAAAAAAATTTTTTTAAACATATTTTGGTTTTGGTAGTTTTTTTTATTTTTAAATTTGATAATGGGGTTTTATAGTGCTATAGTGATTTGACTGAAGGAGCAGATTTAATATAGCTCCTTCGCTCCTATGATACTATTTTAACTACAGCAACACAAAACTTTTATCCCAATATCCCTCACTCCTATGATACTATTTTAACTATCCTCCTCCTCATGTCCCTTAGTCCTTGGACCGTTGGGGCGCCACAGATAACATGTGAACCATCCTCCTCCATTCCTCTCTGTCTTAAGCACTACGCACTGCATCGCCCAGTGTTAGTCCTGTCCACTCTTTGATGTTATCCTCCCACCTTTTTCTTTGTCTTCCTCTTCTTCTCCCTCCTCTTGTGGTGCCCTGCAATATTTCTTTGGCAAGCCCTTGTTTCCTTGTTACGTGGACGTACCATTAGCAGATGCCAAAAATGCATCTGAAGCATATCATCTCCATCGCCTTTATTTTCCTTTCAAGATCGGCTGTTAATGTCCAGGATTCGCAGGCATACAGGAAAATGGAGAGGACTAATGAGCGAATCAGCCTGATTTTGGTGCTGGGGGCATAATAAATAATAATAAAGTAAATATATATATTTTTCAACACAATTGTTGTCACTCACCTTTGAAAAATAAATGCAAAAACTGTGATGATAAAAGATACCATATCTATTGTTATCCACAATCCAAGATAGGTGGCTGCACTCTGGATGGAAAAAAATGGATAAAAATAGTTAGTAGAGTCTAATCCAATGTGCTGGCATGGACTTGTTGCAACAAGGAATAATTATTAAAATCTAAAAATAAAACTAGAAATTTAGACACCATGGGATAGAAACCTTACTTAGTCCATTTCCTTGCTTTGCTGTGATTAAAACATCACTCTATTTATTGATGTCCATTTCTTTGCTTTGCTGTGATTAAAACATTACTCTATTTAATGATGTCCATTTCCTTGCTTTGGTGTTATTAAATCATCACTCTATTTAATGGTGCTTTGTAAATCTCAAACTTTCCAAATTTAAATTTTGTTCTTTTGGGAAAATGAAGTGTCAAATTTTAGATTCTGTCTTTTTTTTTCAGAAAAAATCTGGGCTTTAAAATGTGCATATATTTTTTTTTATCCTTAACGATAATCCAGTAAGTATATGATTATAAAAACTTAAGCATAAAATCACTTGTTTAAAGTTTCAAATTCCAGAGTGATTAAGATCACAGGATCAATTGTTTGGTCCCAAAAAGCAAACATGATTTATTTCACAGGATCAATTGTTTTGTCCCAAAAGTCCAACATGATTAAGATCACTGGATCAATTGGTTGAAGTCCCAAAAGTCCAAAATGGTTAATATCACAAGATCAACTTATGAACAATATTCCCTTTAAGCTGTCTCGCAGACGCCATGCAGCAGTTTTGAGTATGCGAGCAGCAAATTTCTATAACAATAAATTCGAATAGATAAGCAGCACTCTGCAGCCGGAATTATACAGTTTTATAACATTTACATCCATGTTTTTAATTTGATTCAGATCTATATTTTTGTTTTCTACCTTTTATTTAGAGCTATTGATTTATTATTATTATTATTAGTAGTAGTAGTTTTATATTGCGCGTACCCCAGCCTAGGGCTGGGCTCACCACGCTGTACATACAATTTAGCAAACATAATCATGAACTTAAAACCATAAGGCTAAGTATGCCTTAGTCCCTGATAGCTGGCGCAGTAAGAATTATGCATTTGAGTTTGTTGATTCTATCAATTATGTAGTGAAGGATGCTATAATTAACGAAACTCGCAATTAAAAATTCCACACATTAACAGTAGATGAGAGCACTGATATATCCCTGACAAAAATGTTGATCTTATACGCAAAGTTTCGGCCATATCCCGGTAATGTTTAAAGAAAGTGTTTGTTGGAATTTTGTCTCTGTCGACATGGGAGAGTAAATCCGTGGCATCAGCAATAACAGAATTTTTTCAAGAGAATGTATTGGACATGCAGAAAACAGTTATGTTTACCTCCCTCTGATGGTGCATCGGTTATGCAAGACAGCAATTATTCGCCGACGTATTCGACATTTACTGGAACAACATTGCGTTGCTCATCATGAAGATTTAGGCATCGATAATGTTTGCAAAAATATAAGTTTAATGGCTGACATTGAAACATTTCTTAGGATAGTGCACACATAGTTCAGTATAGTTTACCAAACTATAGCTAAGGTGTTGGAAAGTGATTCAGACCATTAAATGAAATGATTTTCGCGGCACTTTGCTTGACGAGCATTGCTTAGAAACATGCAAGTGTTGACTAAATACTGTGAGGACCAGGTAGGCTTGTTTTATGATCCAGTTCATAAGTACTTTTTGAAGAAACTAAAGAATCCGCAGTTTTGAACTGCACTGATTGTCTTTGATGAAGTTGTTGGTGAACTTGCTGAATTATGCAAGCTGCTACATAGTTACATTTAAACATGCTTATGAGGATTAAATCGTATTAGAATAATGGACATCAGATTAACCTTGATGATGTGTATAACAGATGGATATCGTTGAAAGACAGACGCCAGAGTACCTCCAGCAATGAGTGAATCAAATGACTAGCGGCCATTGGTAGTGGCTGTGGTGGAATTTAGTTGCTTGACCCAACGATGGTATAAATAATAGAAATAAATATAGTTTTAATTGAACTATTGTGACATTTCTGATTATAATTATTTAATTATAGTTCCTTTATTTATTTATCTAAAATGTTTGCACTTAAATTCATTTATGTTATTTCCGTGTTTTTTTGGGCTGTAAAATTTTGCACACAAAAAATTGATGCTGTAAAACTTTGCGCACAACTGTATGATTTTGTACATGAACCAGGAAACCTTAGAGGGAACTTTGCTTATGAATACATATTATTTTGCATGCACCACAAAAACTTTAAAAAAAAAATTATTTCAAAGAGAATGAAACACTTGAATGAATTGGGGGCACTTGTTTCATGGAATCACCTCTAGTCAGCAAGAGGGAAGGGGTATTTAATCAGTTGTTGTTATTCAGGACGAACATGACAAATTCATTTATATAAAATTTGATTAGACCCATATCTTACAATAGGTAATATATTTTCTTCTGACCATTGCTCTCTTTCAAAGTATAATTTACAAAATTTTTGCCAATCCATACAAAGTTAGGATCGCCTAGGCCTAATTTTAAACTTGAGTCATCAGCTAAGTGAAGTTACTTCCCTCTGGTCCTGGGGTGTCCAGTGAAGTGGGATCAGTGAGGTCAGTGGATTGTGATTGGTATGTACAGTGGCCTGGATCAGTGTGTCCAGCAGACTGGGATTTGTGTGTCCAGTCAGTGGACTGGGATCAACAGTGCAAAATGACATCCTCTAGTTAGTCCACTTACCCATTGATACAATGGAGAGTTTAAATTCTGTATGAGCTGCACGTCATACGTGGCCACGTAATCTACCCCCAGGCACCAGGCTATAGACAGCAGCCAGTTGCTGTTGACGTCTGTGATGATTGTGTGTATGTTGTAGCCGTGAAATTGTCTGAAAATAAGTTTTAGAAACAATGGATATGTACAACTGATGTCTTATAACTCATTTCAAATAGGGATAACCCTTTTCTTAAATTGATGAGTCTCTCTTACAACTAACATTAAGAAATGATAATCTTGGAAAAAATTTTTTTTTGTTTAAAACTGCCTTGTCCAAGGTAGACAATGCTTTTAAAAGTATAAATGTGTGTTTAAATCTGGATAATTTCATAGCCTACTTTGTGTCATAACTTTTACATTAAAAATCATTCAGTGTTCTAAGTTATAAAATCATTCAGATGAGTTAAGCAATATTTCTCGTGCTAAGTTATAAAAACTAATTTACATAGGTCCCTTAATAATTATATAGAAATCTCACTGGATGGTTTCTGCCAGTGGGCCTTCATAAGACAACAAAGCCGCATCAACACTTGCATCTTGTAAATTTTTTGATCCGGCATAGCCAAAAACAAGGGATGATACTCCCTCGGGCCTGTGACTGTTCACTGGAAAATAAAACTGAAACGAAATACATCAAATTATTGTCATTTAGAGCAAATAACAAAATCCCCGAATTTTATTTTTAAACCCAAACCACTTTGTAACACTGAGGAGACCATAAACCCTGGTGATAATTCACTTCCAAGGTTTAATCATCATCATCCCAGGTTTAATCCATATCCATCTGTTAATCCAGAAGTTTCTAATTCCCCTCCTAGAGCTAATCCACATCCCAGAAGTTAACCCACAGAGTGACACAGGTGTTAATTCACCTCCCAGAAGTTAATTCACATACCAGGAGTTAACTCACTGAGTGACCCAGGTGTTGATTCCCCTCCCAGAAGCAAATCCACATCCCATTAGTTAATTCACATCCCAGAAGGTAATCCACATCACAGAAGTTAATCCACATCCAAGAAGTTAATCCACTGGGTGACCCTGGTTTTTCCACTTACATTTGATTTGTTCAGGTTCGGATGTTGCATAAACTCCAAACTTAAAATCTTTCCCATTGCTTGAGTCCCAGACATTGGAGAGTATTCCAGGAAGACTTTAGTCAGCGGGTAGTCTGCCATGAAGATCAAAAACTCATTCCATGTAGGGATCTCTGCATTTTCAATGAGTGATCTTTCCATTTCTGTCAGATCCCCAACTGTACCACATGGGTCACTCTAAGATGGCATTGAAAAACACAACCAACTTAATTAGAGTGTTTGCATAAATCCAGACATCACTCCTAATGTTCATAAGGCTGGATTACAGCCTATGGCTCTTCAATCTTACCTATGTATTTAAAACAAATATGCTGGAGAAACCCTGTACAAAAATGATTGGGTGATTGTTTCCAATTGTGGGTAATTTTAAAAAATTAAATGTCAAATTTGTAAAATTCTATATAATTCCACCTTTAAACCTATCTCAATAAACAAGCCAGATCTTTCAATAAGTTACTAATATTTTTCCTGCCAAACCCACCCATAAGTTCAGTATGTTAGAAAGCTGTTTGGATTCTTTCCATCTATGGGAGCACCCGAAACCCAATGTTTCTCACACTGCTTGAATACCTCTAAAAACCAAATCCCTGCACTTAGGTTTTTCAACTCAGCTATGCTGTAAGACTTTGCATCAAAGACTTCTTTAGACGGATACTTTTGTAGAACATCTGTTGTGCGGAGGAGGCTCTTATCAGTCATGAGAAATGGCACATCATCAAGACTAGGGGGCAAAGAAATAGATTAAAACTTTATAACAACAATCGGATTCTTTAAAATATAAAAATTAGATTTTTGGATATTGGAAATTAGAAACAAAGTGGCTATTCGTACCCGGGTACCAGAAATGAGAGGTTGGGATTAAAAAACTATTTAAAATTTTATTGTTGGGTTTGTAAGACAAAATGAGGTATCAAATGAAAGATAATTGAATTAAACCTGTCACTTCTTGTACTCGGGTACGAATAATCGCTGCCAATTAGAAATTGGAAATCATAGCAAAGAAATTTCATGGATAAACATAAAAAAATTTTTTTTGGAACAATTAAATACCAATTGCCAAAAGAAAAGAGTGTGATAATATTTTCAATCTTCTAATGTGTCTTGGATTTTTTATACATGAAAAGTTGTTAGAAAACAAAACAGTTTTCAAATCTTTCTATAAAGTCACCTTATCTGCAATGTGGTGTATAGTCCATGAGCCCCAAGTTCTATGGCTTTCTTAAAGGCAAAGAGTGTGTTTTCTGGAGCAACCTGAAAAAAAAAGAAACATGCAAAAAAAAAACGATTAAAAAAATTAATTTAAAAATTATTTAATAATTTAAATAATAACCCAGAAAACAGTTTGTTTCAAGAGAGTTGCTTGCTGTTTGTATATGTCACAGAACGGTTGTTACGGAGGAGGGCTCCGGTCCTGACTTATCACAAACTGTATTGACTTAGATGGTGGTCAGTACAGGACCGCTCCTCTCTGTGATTTATATTGTGGGTATCTAGGCGTTGAGACAGACAAAAGCACAACGTAGACTGGAACGAAATCCAACAACTCAAACTTCAGGTGTCCAATGATAAAATAGACTGTATTTATTACTCAAATAAAAATTCTTCAATAGTCTTTACTAACACTAACTGTCAGCTATCTACGACTGTTTCTAAACTGTTAAACTATATCGTCTCCTACGTTCCACCAGTAAACTCGTCTCCTGACCCATGTGGTACAGGTGTCCAATGATAAAATAGACTATATTTATTACTCAAATAAAAATTCTTCAATAGTCTTTACTAACACTAACTGTCAGCTATCTACGATTGTTTCTAAACTGTTAAACTAGATCGTCTCCTACGTTCCACCAGTAAACTCGTCTCCTGATCTCTTGCGACTATTACCTAACAACTGCTCAATTCTCTCGTAGCTCTTTTCTCTCTCTTCCTAAACTACGTCGTACCTCTTCCTCAACTAAGCCGTAGTTCTTCTCTATCTTCCTCAACTAACGTTAACTCCGTAAAAGCTCTATCTTATATGCCATTCTCTAACTCCATAGGTGGCCCAGGAATGCTCTCAATTACCCCATCCCTGCCCTTAATTTCCGGTCAATTAGAATTCCCGTCATTAACCCAAAATTACTATGTGTAATCTAGGAGGCCCGAAACATAATATTATCTAAAGAAACAATCCCCTCTATCTCAAGAATGTGACAATGTCTATTAACCTTAACTTCACCCCCCTACTCTAACAATGCCTTCCCTAAAATAGCAGCAGTTTCCATCCATCCAATAAGTTATCTTAACCACAACAGAGCTCTGTCCTGTTCCCCCGCCCCAGTCATTTGTGACAGTATACACAAGAAATGAGAGTCTGGTGGTAGAGTTTTGTTTCATAATCAGATTTAGCAAACCAAGTTGACAATTTAATATTTTATGGAGAATAGTGAAGTTCATAACATGTTCACAGTCATAAATTCTCCAATAGATGACAAACAGTGGGTGATTTGTATCAAGAGAAATGATATACATGTTCTTTATGCCTACTTAACACACAAGGATACTATGAGGACCATTTAAGCTGAAATATAATCAAACAATATATCATAATTCTTGCCTTTAGCTACTCGAAAAAATGTATATGGTTTTAGGTCAGGAGTGGGTACCATTAGGTACTCTGGTCTAATGTGATACAACAGCAAATCTTTAGGGCCTTTTTAACCCCTAGAGTTTATTAAATACATAAATAAATATCTAACTTCTTTGCCAGTTGTAAAAACCAAATTTGAGGATTAATAAATAACGCAATGCCTTTAATTTTAATGTCCAAGTAAAGGCAAGATAAAAATATTGACCTTTCAACAAGACAGATCAACCTTTAAGTAAAAATGTACCACTAAATTTGCATACTTTCAATCTATTGACTAAAATAATCAATTTATAATATTCTCTGGCTTTACTGCTCAAGTGTCACTTTTATGATTTGATAACATTTTCCCAATAGTTCTTACACATTACAATTTGTTTACCCAATAAATATCAATTGATATATGAAAAATGTTTGCATCAAAGATGTGGTGACTTTGTCATGCACACTTAAAAAAAGATTGCCCATTGTTGGTCCATATAAATACATCAAAAATTATTTCACTTGTTCTAAACCAATTTACCTGAGAAGCTCCTCCCATTGCAATGATTCTAGGCTTTTCTGGCAATGAGTTTTTAACTAGTGGTGAGTTGATGGCTAAGGGTGATAAATACAGCAAGAGCAATGTTGATATCCAGAAAAACATCCACATGGTTTTTTCACCTGGCAATTGTAAAGTGAACAATAAAATTGGGAGCATTATATTTGATGTTCTTAGTGGGAGTTGTGGAAATCAAAGTGAACCACTTTGGGTAGTCATCAAATTATCTTTGATTGCATTCTTTTTTTTGTTCAACTCATACTGACAGAGCAGAAGAAATTTAGATTTAAATAATATTTTTTAAAACGGCAAATGTATATATCATTATGACTAACAAGTAGAATTTGGGCTTTCAAGAGTATTCTACTTCACTCTCGCACTACAGATAAGCTTAATGCTTTCTAAGGAAAAAAATTCCCCAAACCCCTAAAGTTGGGGGAAAATAATGGCTAAGTCAGGGAGAAATAATGACAAAGATGGGCTGACATTATGTCAAATTGAGAGAGATGTCATGCGTCGAGCATGAGAGCTCACTCAAAAATTTTGCACACAGGATATTGTGTTTATTGTGCACTGTGTGTTTTTTAAGCATTTTATTAGTTGATGAATGTCTTCCCCCATTTTACTGTGACATACTTTTATGGTAATTATGTCGTACTGTCTAGTTTGTTTTATGTCGTAGGTGTAATCATGAGCAATCATAGAAAGAACTTTGTAGGAAGGTTGTTTATTATTCTCTCTCATAGCCAGCTGCACTACACAAGTGTTAATGAAATGTACAGTCTGTTGGATATATATATGGATTAAAGTTACATTAATTATGGACAAGGACTTGTGTGTTTAATTCTGTTTATAACGACGTACGAACATGTGAAAAACCTGATGAATTTAAACCAATCAAATATATACAGGGATCTTGACATCATGACACATTATAGCCTCACTCAAGTGAAATTACATTTTTAACAGATGAGTTAAAATACAAAAAAATATTTTTAAGAAATCACAATTACATCATCACCGAATCATAGTAAAAAAAATACCTACATGATGATGAAAGTTTAAACCACTGTCGATACAGGAGCCAAGAGAGAGGTGTTAATACTACAATGGCTGTGATCTGGAGATATGGACCATACACCTGAAACAGATACAAAAGGCTTAAAATTAAAACAAAATAATTTTAACATAAAATTGGGAAAATTCCAATTAATTAATTTTACTCAGTCGCCTGCTCACAAAATAAAACATGGGAACAAGAAACTCACAAAAACTGAAAAAGAAACTCACAGAAATTGAGCAAGAAACTCACAAAAACTGAAAAAGAAACTCACAGAAATTGAACAAGAAACTCACAAAAACTGAAAAAGAAACTCACAGAAATTGAACAAGAAACTCACAAAAACTGAAAAAGAAACTCACAGAAATTGAACAAGAAACTCACAAAAAACTGAAAAAGAAACTCACAGAAATTGAACAAGAAACTCACAAAAACTGAAAAAGAAACTCACAGAAATTGAACAAGAAACTCACAAAAAAACTAAACAAGAAACTAACAAGAACTTGCTACATTACTAATTGAGTATACAATGATTTCTTCAGTTTCCTGTTGAAATATCTACCTATAATAAACATCATTTAAATCAATGAAAAATGAGAATATCTGGTAAAACTGTAAAATGTTTTTAAAACGGTTACTCAAAATGTTAAGCAGCTTGGGATACTTGAAGAAAGAGTGTTTACATCTAGGGCTAGGCTAATCAGCTTGAGATACTTGTAGAAGAGTGTTTACATTTAGGGTTAGGCTAATCAGCTTGAGATACTTGTAGAAGGGTGTTTACATCTAGGGTTAAGCTAATCAGCTTGAGATACTTGTAGAAGGGTGTTTACATTTAGGGTTAGGCTAATCAGTTCCACACTGAAAAAGACCAACCTTTAAAGACAGGAAGACTAAGGGCCAAATTTTGGGCCAAAATAAACCAATGAGCACCGTGACTGTGATGCAGCCAATCATGGCTGCAAGGACAATCAGCTGATGGAATGGATGGATGTAGATCTGGTGCCCCAGCAGTATGTGAAGTAGACCTAGTAGCTGTAGGTAAAAAAAAAAAAAAGTTACACATATATATATATATATATATATAAATACATATATTTATATATATATATATATATATATATATATATATACATATACCATAGAGTTTAACCAGTCATATGAACATAACCTGTCACACGTAAATAACCACTTTTTTCAAATCGTACTTGCTAGAATTGAACACCTGAATTTTATATAGGTGCCGGGAAACAACAATTTTAGAGCCTCTGACATAGCCCAACAAAATATATGTCACAAGCACGTTGGACATACAGTAGACTAAACATTACTCTAATACCTCTTCTACTTAGTACAATCTGAATTTATCTAGCTAGTTCATTTGTAAAAATACATGGCAAAATTATGAAGATAACTCCTACAAAACATAACATGATGTTTTACAGCATCTGATAAAACTAGAAGGCTATTTTTTGGACTTTCTGAGTTTCGGGATGAATATTATAAAATGTTCGAATAACATACTTGGTACTGCGTAAGGATGGCCCATGGATTGACTACAATGGCCTCAAAGGTGACAAAGCTAATGTTACTGTAGCCATGTATAGCGAAATCAATATGAAAACACAAAGCAAAAATATGACAATCCCTGCTAGTATTACGAAAATGTGGCGGTGTTAGTTTTATAGACAATTATTTAGAGCGCCCTCCCTCCACCCGTACACAAAATCTCTTAAATCAACACTTCATTCCCCTTTTAAGGCAAATGTAATATAATTATAGATGGTATCCAGGCGATCATATTTCTGGATTCATTCACTGCTGGATGTAGAATGCGAATGCAAGTAAAAACTAACAACCGAAAATGTACTTGTTAAATAAATATTATTTTAAATGGGAAAAAACTACAGAAATGTGTATATTTTCAACCCGGTCTCTTAAAATCGTAGTTCGGTCAGGTCTTGGCGTACAATAGTAAAAGACATCTCACATTGCACATTGTGTGCCAAAATCGTAAGAGTAAACAGGTCTGCAACTTCCTCCCCACGTTGAGTAAATGAAATTTTTTTTAAACCGTTTGTAATTTTTTTACTGGGGAGTTTTAGAAAAAGGCTTCTTGGCGATATGTTTGTTGCTTTGTTGCATCCTTTTTTTCCAGTGTTTTCACCATACTTTGTTTTGCTTATTTTCTTAAGTAAATTTGCCTTTAAGCCAACAGCGCCTTAAATATTTACTATTTTTTCCTTAAGGAAAAATTTAAACTATTAAGATATTTGATCATGTTGACCATTTCAAAAAAACACCACTTACTGTTGTTACCGTTAGGTACACAAAAATGGCAGAGGACAGTCCTAATCCAAGGCCATACCAAGGAATGTACTGACCTACCCGTTGAAACATGTCACTGCAAGGAAAAAAACAACATCTTCTTAAGCATTCACCATTTTATTATATATATAATAAAGGCTTGATATTTATTAAGTTAGCAAAGTAATTGCACAAGAAAGGTTTTTTAAGGATAAAAATTGTGTACATTATATTTCTTACTAAAGTTACTTCTCTACAGAAATAATCATTAATTGAACAATTTTCCGTTGTTGACTCACCTATTTATAAAATAAGTATCATTGCTCACAACAAGCCAGAAGTAGAAAAAGACCAGCGAATAGAAGTAAGTAAAACACATTGACCAGAAGCTCAGTACATCTCTCTGAAATGAGGGGGAAAAAAGCTTTGTAAAGCATGGCAGCTACAATAAAATCAGCCATTAATTAGTTTGCAACATATCGTATGCTAGTGATGCTTAAAATGACAAGCCTGACACAGCTGCTTTCTAGAGCCGTCAAGTTGCCATGCAGAAGGAGCAGCAGTAGGGAAAAATTTAATTGCGCATATCATGATGATTCCATTTTAGAGAATAACCTGCCCCACAGCTGGTGTTTGAGTGAACCTGAGGCACATAGGCTGAGTTGATCACCAGATACATTCTGCTAATCAGCTGGGTGAAAAAGTCATCACCCATTATCGATGGTGTCAGGGGAAGCTATAGCCTTTTCTTACTCTTTGACATCTATCTTCATTTCATTTTTGTGTATTTTAGGATGGATTCGACACAACTTTTTGGTTTTTGGTTTATTTCATGAGGTTTTTACTCAGGGTTTATCTGCTCCCCAAGAAGTGAAGCTTAAAACCCTGCTACACCAGTAAAAAGTACTCTTATTTGCACCAGGCTTTGCCCAATGCCAATACAAAATAAAACCTACTTCCAACTGGTACATGGTAGAATATTTCCACCTTAAGAAAACACACTAATTACTAATCTATCATTTGATTAACTTAGATTCAAACTTACTTGGATATACCTTATCAGGGACATTATTCGAGGACATTATATTTTACTTAGACTTGGTCAATTTTTATATTCAACAAATAAAAGATTTCAAACCTTTCTGTTGCTCCGTGTAGATTGCTGATAGCGGTGCCATCGACAACCTAAAAGTCCAGTCATACATACAAGGCCATAGTTATGCCGATAAAGCTGCAACTTTGTATTGGAAGCTATAGGTTGAATTTGTTCTTTTATCATTCTTGGGTGTCATATAGGCTAGACTAGGATACAACCTTTTTTGAGAATCTGTTGTAAAGATTTCAAATTCAGATTTTTTTTAAAATTGTATTTATAATATAGGCCTTTAGCATTTGGGAAACTTAATCATTAGGTAATGTGAGTACAAATAAAAAAATGTCTTCCAAGGCATGAACTAATGATTATGGATTAATGTATTATGGACCTTGAACTATGAATAGTCAATTCATTAGGCCTGTCTTATACAGTCTTGCTTCAACTAAATCTAATCATAACAAACATTTTAAAAAATACATGACTGTCACTTGGAAAGAAATATGTGGTCACCTTGTTGCACATGTAAATTTTGTTGTAAATATTAAATAACACATCAGGTGCTGGAACCAAAAATGAGAGTTGCTCTGACCATTCCAATAATGGATTTAAACTGCTGCCACAATAACATAAAGTATGGTTTTATGATTTTTCATCATTCTAAGCACAGTTAAATCACAGCAGTCACAAAATGAGGACAAAACTTATGATCTAATTTTACACACTGCTACTATTGCTTATTAATTTTTGGTCATTGTTTTCTATAATTGAATCAATGTACCCATAGGCATAGGACATTATTAAAAAAATCATTCGACCAGCTAATAACCCTACCACTTCACTTATTCCCTTAAAATATTACAAAAATAAGTAGGCTTTAGAATGAAAATATTATGGCATAATGACATTAATGATATGATACTTTGATACCAACTAATATTAATGAGCTCATTTTAATTCACAACCCTCCCTCAAGTAAATGAATTTATTTAAATCTAGGAGGAGTAGGAGATCTAGGAACTATTTTAATTTGTAAAGAAATATGAAGTGGCTATTCAGACCCGGGTATCAGTATCAGAAGTGAGAGGTTGGGACTAAAAAATATTTAAAATATTATTGTTGGGTTTGTAAGACAAAATTTGGTATCAAATGAAAGATAATTGGGCAATCCTCCGAAGTCCGGTCCCAAATTATTTCCAATGATTACTCCTTACTTAAAAGTCCTGGGCATCATTCTGTTTTTGAAATTCATGTTTGCGGCAGTGGAAAATGTTGGATGGAGGTTGTCGGCCGTCGAGATGCACAAACACTCGAGCGCATTATCACTAATCATGTGTTACCAGGGACAGCTATCATCACGGACGATGGGCGAGGATATCAAAATTTCGGTCAGCTCAACAACGGGATTTATGCTCACGCTATCATTGTGCACGCGCGTGAATTTGTTGATCCAGTAGATTAGGACATTCACACATAAACCAATAAAGGACTTTGGATGCAAGCGAAATGTAAACTCTGCTATCAGAGTGGTACTAGTCACGGTCTGTTTGCCAGCTACTTGGAGCCTTCAGTGGTGCAACAGTCACAAGCAGAACATTTTCGGCTGCTACTTGGAAATGTTATGTGCCAATTACAAATACAACATTTCGTATTTACTGACTGGTTTGTAAACTGACAGTTATTTGCAAAAGCTATGACTGACATTTCTGTTGTTTTCTAACAACAGATACTGTGCATTGCAATTTTTTTCATACAAAATAATTTGGGACCGGACTTCGGAGGATTGCCGATAATTGAATGTACTATATGTTTGTAAACTTACTTCTTCAGTTTAACTAAAATAAACTATCACAAATGACATCAGAATTGCATTTAGTCTAAAGGGACCCGGGTCCAAATAGCAGCTATGCGTACCTGAGTCCTGAGTCCCTGAATAGTGCTAAGTCCGAGCCTAAAGTAAAGTAAAGCATTAAACTAAGACTGCATAATAAGCTAAGGGGTCATCCATTAAAGACCACACATCCTGGTGTTTTTTTTTTTTTTGTTTTTTTTGGGGGGGGTGGGGCAAACAAATTTGTCTTGTAATAATGTGTTTCATAAATGTGTGAAGTGTGATAGAAAAGTGTCCTCATATTTCATTTGTCATTTGTGACCATTTGGGGGTAGCACCTAAGCCTAAGTCTAACTAAGTTATGAGTAGGCTAAGGCTTAAACTTAAGGCCAATGCAGTGAGCCAGGGCAAAGGCCAATAATAATAATAAATTAATAACACTCTTTTTATTTAACATTTTTGTTGTTTTTTCGGCCATGGCCACTGTCACTGGGCCCACTGTCGTATTCTGACTCTGGCTTTTTTTTTTACTTTACTTGACTTACTACTAATGATAATTAATAATTATATTTTATATAGGTAGCCCTTAATTTTTTTAAACATAGTGAATTGATTTTTTTTTAAAGTGCAAATTGTTACATTGTGTGGCTTACCTCTTCAAAGATTAAAATTTCTAGTCGCTTGCAATAATCTATCTGTGAGGAAAGATTTATTGGAATTGTTGATAACGAAAATTGTTTATTATTATTATCGGTTACTAGTTTGCACATACTTGACTATTTTTACTTTAGTTTTATCAATAGTGTAGGTTTAAAGTCCACTTTCTGACTATTGGCACAAATAAAATTTTATGAAATAATATTTTAATTTTATTTCAGTTTAATTTAATTAAACTAATTTAAGGATGGCCAGGGCAAAAAACCAGCAAGGAGGTCCGGTCATGATAACGTGTGCGTCTTTCTCCCGTCTTTTTTTTCCACGGAGCCTTGGTCTTTAAAAAAAAGTCTAAAATAAAATTTGATAGTAGGGTACATTGTGTTATTCGTCCGTCAAGATCGACGAGGATTATGTAGTAATCCGGTTGAAAAAAAAAGGGGGGGGTATACTGTGAGTGTGTAGGTGGCTTGCTAGTGTGATCCGTGCTCGGAATAGTCTTTGGCATCGTGGGCAGTGGATAGTTGCTGTAGTCGGTGGTCTAATCTTGCTTTTTCGGACACACCTGCGTGTCTCAGTTGTCGCAATCCTTCTGCCTTCGTGAGATTGAGCCCCCTTCTTGACAGCTGATCTCCTCTTGGCTCTGTTCTGGGCTGTCTCCACCCATTTAATTGGGTTGATGCTGAAGGCCTTTAGTGCTGCTTTGAGTGTGTCTTTGTATCACTTTCTTTGACCTCCTTGGGAGCGTTTGCCTAGCGTGTGTTCACCGAAGAATAGCTGTTTATGCTACGTGTCTCGTCCAACGGTGTTGACACTGCATCAGCGTGGTGAAGATGCTAGGCAGGTTCTCTCTAGCGAGGACCTCCGTGTCAGGAACTGTATCTTTCCACCCGATACCGAGGAGTTTCCCGAGGCAGGGTGTGTGAAAGTGGTTTAGTTTCTTGGCGTGACGTTCAACATCCGTAGAGCAATGCCGAGAGGACTGCTGCGCTATAAACCTTGATCTTCGTTTCTCGTCTGATACCTCTCCTGTCCCAAACAGTGCTGGGGAGTCTTCCAAATATTGCACTTGCTTTTGCGAGTCTGGTATTCATTTCGTCATCCATGACCGACATATTGTGCAAAATAAATTTAGCTTTTGCGCACATTAGAAGATGAACACGTCAATAGTTCAAACTAGTATGGTAAATACTAGTATAATTTATAGCACAGTATTAAATAAATAGTTATTGTTTGGGTTACCATAATATTTTTTAGGGTTGAAACTGGGACATATGAGCATGGGAGTTATGTATCATTATTGACATTGACTTACCGATAGGGATAAAAAGGCGAACGCCCGGCGCAACATAATGTATTATACGTTAATATGTTAATATTTATAACCAAAATTTAATATATCCTAATAATTTCGGAGCGTGTAAGTGGTGCGATTTTTAGAATTCTTTTTAAATGCGTGAGATCACAGGTACAGATCTCAAGTTGAATTTTGACAAACTTTCATTTAATTTTACATTTCACAACGTTTTAGATAATCTCTTGAATTTTTTCAAGAGTTGAAATTTGCTCTAGGCCTAGACTATAGCCTCTACGGTTGCAAGGTCCTATTCTTCGATCGAAATTTTAAAATATCATCAATAATTACTGTTTCAAGGTTCGTAATGGAAAAATTATTGAAAATCAGGGAAATCGATGAATTAAAAAGTTGCTTCCTTTAAAATATATGAATAGGAAGATATATCTCTCCAATCAAAAGTCGTCTTGCTATTACTACACCATTTACTTTTGTTACGGAATGCCACAAATTTGACTAAACATAATGTCCATGTGACTGTATGTCTTTTTTTTTTCTTTGCGCTGTCCATCAGCAGGACCATGTCAAGAATTCTTCAAAGACCGCGGCTTAGGCTAAAGCTCTGTGTGCACTGCACTCCACCCCTTCCTCCCCATCCCACCCTCACTGCTTGCTGACTGGCGCTTGAATGATAGCATAATTGATTGATTTAAAGTCACTGTAACATTAATTAACCAGATATTTATTTAGCCATGGACGGTTAGAAGAAATAAGGGATTTTCATTAAAACTCAGGATTGGGAATAACAAAATCTTTTTTTTTTTCATTTTTTTTTTCAGCTGCAGTGTTAATGAACTTTTTGGCCTCTTAATTCATTTTTATAAATAATAATTTTGTACTCCAGTTAGATCAGCTAACGTGGCACATAGTGTTGAATTTTATTGCTTACAGTGTTACTTCATGTCTAACATATGTTGCATAATTTCTGTGTGCTTTGTAATCAGAGTTGTGGAGTGTAGAATCCAGTGTTTCTTTATGAAATTTTCCCCTGGAGGGGCACTTCAGAT
>CAXITT010001076.1:83778-101351 GCA_964033795.1 Lymnaea stagnalis | reverse complement strand
TTAAAAAAGGACAAACCAAGTCGTACTTTAAAAATTCATAACTTTAAAACTACAACAGCTAAAAATATAATTTTGGTGTTATAATTCTGTAAAAATTTAGCTCTATTCAACTATGCCATTGGTTTATTTTTACAAAATGTTTAAATTTTTGACCAAAGTATCTACATTATCATTCATCGTAAACAAACTTATTTGAATGATTCTATCATTGGATTTTGTAATCTGATTTAGTAATCTACTTTTTGTATGTTGTAGGTGATGAACTTTTTACAGATACTTATCCAATTGAAGTTACTGGAGGCTTGTATAGAATTAAAGGGAAGGTGAGTTCCCATTTTTAAAAATTTTTTTTAATGCGGATCAGTTTGTCATATTATTGTCAAATCGGGAGTAAAATTTGTGCTCTTTATATTGCCAACTATTCATATGAAGTCTTACTGTGCATTGCAAAAGTTCTTGGAAGGGATCTTGGAGGAGTAGAATAAGAGATGGAGGTATCGCTCACTTCAATTGAAGTTAAGGAGTTCTGCAATGTTTTATAGAAAAGCACCGCAACCTGAATAATACTGTAGTCTTTTAGTCTGTAGCAGTGATGAATCTGTAACAACGTTTGATATCATTTCTGTGAAATCCTTACGCAAAATCAAGTGTCATAGGTAATTGGATAGGTTCCTTGTTTAAGTCACTCAAAAAGAAAATATTACAGTGCATCAACAGTGCGAGATTACAGTGATTCCAATAGTGACTACTTCTGAATAGTTGGCAATGATTAAAATTTAGCAAAAGTGTTTTAGGCTGATTCTTAAATATTAGTTTCAATTGCATTGCCGTGTTTAGACATTTCTTTTGGCACATTGTATTTTAGGGGTGAAGAAAAAAACGGAACTGATTTTTTTTAATGTCCAATAAAAAAGATAGACTTTTTGTCGTAAACCAAAAAATGCCAGCCCTAAACGGTTCTGTTTAACAACAAAATATATTTCCTTTCAGTATGTAACTCGTTCAGACAAGGTTGATGATGCATTGCTTGGTGCAAACCCAAGTGCGGAGGAGCAAAGTGAAGGTACTGATGATACCGCCATCTCTGGCATTAACGTAATCCTTGACAACAGGCTCATGCCAACGGGATTTGGAACAAAGAAAGAATACATGGCTTACTTCAAAGATTTTGTGAAAAGGTAAATATGAAAGCTGTGTTTATGATCTATCTACTAGACTTGTGGTCGACATATTGCGGCTCTTTAGCGACTTGAGTGTGGCTCGGCCAGTTGGCCACTTCTCAGGTTCTTGAAAAGAAATTTGGCTCTCAACAAAATTTTTAATCGGCCTGCTGCTCATTTTTGGTTCTTTTGCAGACCACTGTACTAGACTAATAATTTAAAGGGCTTATTGTCAGAGCGTATTCTATTAAGCCTGATGCATTTCCTGTCATTTTTGTCTTTTATGGTATGTGTAAAAATTTCTTTTAAAATTTAGAATGGAGGAGTACAAAAGAAGCATTTGCCCTAATGTTGATATTGAAAAATGGCGGCTGGAGGTACAGGCTACATTCAAGCATGTAGCTGCCAACTTCAAGGATTATGAATTTTTTACAGGTAAAGTTAGCATTATTCAGTTACTCTTGCCAAGATTGTGCTTTATTTTTGAATTTAAAGAAATAAGTGAGTTATAACTTAGTGCCATTGTAACACATTATTTTATTAAAGGAGAATCCAGCAATCCTGATGGGAACATTGCCTTGGTCAAGTGGGAAGCTCCAGAGGGAGAGACAGATGAAGTGCCCTATGTCTATTTCTTTGTTGATGGTGTCAAGGAAGAGAAAGTTGTAAGTGAATTTTTAGACATGGAGATCACAGTAGTTAAAGTTGTGAAAGAATAATGGTCCTTAATTTTTAAAATTTTCTGATATTATTGATAAATAATTTTTTTTTTTTTTTTTACAAAAAGTGTGGCCTATCCACCTCCATCTTCTCCTTTTGATGTCTTCAGCAATAGGCTAATTAATGATATGTCTTCTGCAGATCAGGGTTTTTCTCGGGCAAAGGCCTTGTGAAAGAATAATGGTCCTTAATTTTTAAAATTTTCTGATATTATTGATAAATAATTTTTTTTTTTTTTTTTACAAAAAGTGTGGCCTATCCACCTCCATCTTCTCCTTGTGATGTCTTCAGCAATAGGCTAATTAATGATATGTCTTCTGCAGATCAGGGTATTTCTCGGGCAAAGGCCTGTGTTCTGTGTGATATTCACTGTTTCAGCCCCATAGCATTGGGACTGATTTAACATTTGTGTTGAAAATTCTAAATTTTGATTTTTTTGAGTCCCATATTTTCCAATTCTAGCCATAACATCTGCTTCTGATTTATGTTTTTGGTAGCACCCAAATAGGTGAAGGCCTCCAGTGCATGTCCTGCTAAGAAGTTGTGTTCTTAGTTTATCTTTGTTTTGCTTGTGTTGAGTGCCATAGCCACAATTTTGGCAATGCTGTACTTGCACTCATGTGTTATGAACATGTAACAATTTTTTCCCCTTTGCTGAATCTCGTCACTAAATGTCACCAAATGCTTTGTAACAAACATTTTAAAGACAAATTTTTCGTTTTATTTTTCGCTGAAAATAAATGTGTACAATGTCATTAAAGCACATTTCAGTTAATTTGGAATTAATTATTTTACCTTAGTTGGCTGGGTGATGTGATACAAAATGTTTTTGCTTTCATGGGTACATGAAGTTAATGGTTAAGCTACCTTGTAGCTGTTAGTAGCCGTTAGCTGAAAGAGTTTTTTGAGACATGGTCAATAAGTCCACCACACTAATAGCCTTATCTTTTTGCTAAAGATTATTGGCAGCAAGTGGTGGTACAGAATTCAGGACTAGCAAAGGACATGATACAGTAATGAGTTTCATGTGTATTTAATAACTAGCTACACTTTTTGTTTAACTTTGCTGTTATTTTAGATCACATCAACTTATAGTACCCGGTAGTGGTTGGGATAATTAGTTCTTTCAAACAATTAAGTGGAGTGGGATTCAGTAAGTGGAGTGGGATATTTAAAAATTTCAGTACTTGTACCGGTACTAATACCTTGCAGATGGAGGAGGAATCGAAATGTTTTTTTAAAAACTGAAATTCTTTGTAAATCTCTACCCGCAGTAGTGGTTCATTCTACTATGCAGTGCAATACACTGAAGATGGCATATAATTTTGCATAAGGTATTCACTTATGAAAAACCGGTTAATTACCAAGTCTTTCAAAAGCAATTTATTATAAAAGAATCTTTAAAATATATTATTAATATTCAGACTATTCTTTTTCATAGTTGGCTGAGATCCATTTTGTTTTTTATTTCAGTAAACAACGTATCGTTCTACATCTCTGACAGTTTCTTCCACCCACCAACCTATAGATGATGTAAAACTGATAGCACAGGCCACTATTATTTATTCAACCTCTGCAGTCTCTTATTTATTCAATTGTTTGGAGGCTCAATCTTACATGTTTGGACGAATTTACACAATTTCAATAACTTATATGTAAAAAAATAAAAGTGGAAACTAGTAAAGTCATTCAGATACGGTCATGGGCTATATTTTTAAAATCTGACATGTCATCTAAAATTGGTGAAAAGTTTGATATCAAGTTACAAGCTGTTCATTTTGAATTATAGGGACTATACTAAGGACTTCGACATATTTACCAGATGCTAAGTAATAATTTAAAGAACAATGTGCTGCTACTTATACATGTGACATTTTTATTAGGCCAAGCAATGGACCCAACAATGGCTGGGAATTGTACATTGTACAGACAACTATGTACAATTTTGTTTGTTAAATCAGAATGTTTGATGTATGTTTGTGAAAGTGAAAAGTAATATAAAAATAAATACATATAAGTCAGATTTTTATGTATTTTCTTGTTTCTTTTCTAGTTCTGGTGCTTATCAATTTTAAAAAAAATATTTTTTCTGAAATAAGTAGTTTTTTTTAAAACCATGGAGACTCTAGGGACCCAGCTGACAGCCTTTGCACCATGACACACAAGCACCCATTTGGTGTGGAAATGAATGCTGTCCCTTATGGCAAGGGTGGGTAACAATAAGTTACATGACAAAAGTCAAGGACTGTTCAAGTAAAGAAAATTAAATTGAAAAAAATGAATTTCAAATGATCATTTTAATTTTAACCGAACCCTGTACATGAAATTCTGTAAAATTTTTGTTAACTTAAAAACAAAGTAATTTTTTTTTATTTCTAAGTAATCTAAGCGCTTTCGAGGGCTGCATATCGGTTGCCTGGGCCGTAGTTTGCCCTCCCCCTGCTTTATGGCACCAAAATCTGGGCTTAAAAGTAATTTTAGTTTGAAGTGTAATGTGCTACATACACTACTTTGTCTATTGTACTTACCCATACTTTAAATCTAATAAATCTGTAAATCTAATACTTTGCAAAAAAGCTCATTTAAAATTATAAACCAAGACAACTGAGGAAATACTGGAGATACAAATTTCCTATTTTGGCGAGTACCCCCACCCCGCCTTTTTTCTAACTCTGATCAATGCTACTGGTAAAAAGACATTTTAACACAACTACTAACTACAATATAAAAAGTCCACAAAAGTTTTAAATTATAATAAATAAAAAAAATAAATTATTTATTGAGTAGACCCAAAGTTCTTAAAATCAAATTCTTATGTTGATATACAATTTTCAATTATTCTAGGAGGAAAAATGCATTATCAACTGTATAATTAATAAGAAAAATCATCTAGCTCTAAATCAGGGGTCGGGAACCTTTGAGAGAGCCATGGACAACACATATTTTGAAAAGTAATTCTGTGAGAGCCATACATTATGTTAAAAACTAAAAATTCAAGTAAATGTGTGCATTTTGTGTAATTTCAACACTAAAAATGCGATAATTATGTCTCTGAATTCTTTTTATTACCGGTAACATTGTTATGCTGTTGCTAATCAATGAGTATTTCTTACCATTAATGCAACTTTTTTTTTTTATAATCGAACATTTTTCTGTGAGCCAGATGCAGCCATCAATAGAGCCACAACTGGCTCGCGAGCCATAGGTTCCCGACCCCTGCTCTAGATGGATGATGTACCATATTGTTGTAGTGTGACTGTCTGAAACCATTGCTGTCAATTGTCATAATTCCAAACAAAACCACAATTTTATTAAGCCAAGGATTATTAATCCTAATTTGTAAATACTGTCAAAGTCAAAATACTTAATAAATGAACATATTTTTTAATCTTTTATACCGGTACTTCTTGTACGTTGTCTAAATCTAGAATACAGGTACCAGTACAACTTAGTGTAAGTAATGTTTCTTATAATTTCTATGTCAAGGTTAAGCTATTTCCAAGAATGAAAGTTAAGGTTTGCAAAAAAAAAAATGTAGTTCGACAAGGGACTTGGGGTAAAAATAGAATATAAATATACTCTAAGTCTAAGAAAGTATCACCCGATGTTATTGAGATCATAATGGCAGGCACATTGCGATAATTTCCACCTGGTATTCAGTGCTATTGTGAAAACTCGTCACATTGTGACTCACAATTCCTTATTTTAAAAAGAAGGTAGGTATCTATATAAGGATGTTAACCTTTCTAAAATAATTAAAAGAAGTATTTTTCTGCTTTACTATATATTATACACCTACCCTTTTCGCGTCCCTAAACTACATTTTTTCCCCCTTTAACATGACTATACATTACCAAATCTAAATGATCACTAATCAAATCATTGTCACTAAACTAGTTCATTGTCATTGACGGCTGATTTGTACGCTTGAGAAATACTCTTTTGATTGTCGTGTTTTTAAATTGTTAAATGTTAGGCCTAAACTACCTACCACCTTTCGTGCCACCTAAATTAATTTTTTTTACTCTAAAAATTGTGAAAACTTAATCTTTAATTTAAAAAAAAGCACTATATTCCATTTTAAATAAATATTTATACCGGGGTATTAATATTAACAAATTAGATATACTGATATCTTCATTAAAAATTTAACCAAACTTTTTGCCTTTGTTATCTACTATAGTATTGGAAAATCGTAAAACAAATAAATATTTTATCTAAAGAAGAATACCGGGGTATTAATATTAACAAATTAGATATACTGATATCTTCATTAAAAATTTAACCAAATTTTTGCCTTTGTTATCTACTATAGTATTGGAAAATCGTAAAACAAATAAATATTTTATCTAAAGAAGAATCTCTTAACAAAAATATATTTTCATATTTTGAAAAAAAATCTTAACCCATCTCCATTTTTCTAAATTAAGGTATCACTTGTGTAAAATGATTGGGTTTTGATATTCATGATCATGGGTACCGGTATAGTTATGTAAATTTACCCACGTTTTGTTAACGCCATTGATTTTCTTAATAATATGTTTATTTTTAAAAATTACCAGAGAATGTAACATCTCTTTTCCACAACTGTAATTGTAATAAGTAAAAAAGTACTGACCATATTTCCTTATTTTTCATAACTTTCAAACTCGGATAAAATGCTCAAAATAGTTCATTTATTGTTATTTTAAACGTATTTGTAATTTATAATAATAATAATACTTTAAAGTTAACCAAAATTAAAGCAGATAAATTTTATTTTTTGCGCATTTAAATTTATTAGATTTCCGTAAAATAATAGAAAAATTTTAAACACTGTTTTAAGAATCCGAACGTATTTAAATCCCTTCGTCTCTTTGGCGTTATGTTCAGCCTAGCTCATTCTTATATATGGTATATGGCTAGTTTAGCCCCCCCCACAGCAAATTAACAGACAGTCCTATTTATATTAAGATGTCTGCGATTGATTAAACTTAATAAATATGAACATTAATTATTAATAATTAAATCAGCGTAACTATATTTTAATTAAGACTACAGGTATATTACTATTTCAATGTTGTGACTTTTGATTTGCCAAAAAATATCTTGTGAAAATTTGGGTTTGATAGAAAAATTAAAACATTTCATTTGAATGTTATTTATAATATTTATATATTCTGATACATGTCAATGCCAGTACGGTACTGGGTAATTGTATAGTTTCAATGGCATAACCATTAGTTATGTTGAGGCCAAATAAAGTTTTCATTTAACTTTAACTAACTCTCTTCAACTTCAATACCGGTAGAAGCTACATTCAGAAAAAAAAACCTCATGTTCGCAGATAAATAATTAAAATTTAAAAAATGGAATCCATCCAATTTGAATTTATTTTTCAGGCACACTCTGCACTCAAAAATAATTTAGAATTTTAAATTTCTGCTTCCACTTCCACACATGGCAACCACAATCCTAATATTGCCACTGTCACTGTACTGAGATTCCCCTTCCTATGGTTTACCCCTGAGGTCGTGCCACCATTTCATGATCGTCTCTCGCCTGGCCCAAATCAGTTGATTGCCATATTTTGTATACAAACTGAGGGGGGGAATAAAAATTGAGAAATCTCCAATAAATTTGATGGTACAGCTCAACAAAAGGTGAATGGTAAGTGTTTTAAAAAAAAGCAAAAGGATGAGTTCAAAATTGTCTTAAATAGTACAGTACCCAGTATGCTCTTCTTTATTTGTGTTAATAATTGGAAATACAATTCACTGAGATGTAGATTTAAATAAAAACAATATATTTTTTGGTCAACCAACCTGATGATCAGGCAGTTGCTACTTTTGGCTCCTAGCCCTAGCTTCATTCCCATAATATTAGAATATTACAGAGAGACGACTCGATCAAACTGAACAAACATTCACTTACATGCCAAAAAGAACTCCCCCTAAATGTCCAGCATGGTCGAGGAACCTCCAGCCCATCACAAGTCCTAAAACATCGAATGCTACAATGGCCTTCAAACCCTGGAGAAAACAAATATTAAGTAGGTATGGGATAGTAACTAAGTTATTTAAGTACCAGTATACAATATAGAAATAAAAATCTACACAAATTGTGACAAATTCAACAAAGAAACATTAGTTTAGTTAAGGTGGCAACAGAACAATTAAAACTTTCTGTGAAGCTTGAACTGCTATTAAATGTATTTTTTCAGATAAATAATTGGTTGACATCATGACATCTGTTTTTTGGCATCTGATTAAAAAAAAGCCGGTAGCATAATATATTTACATAGAGTTCATTTGGAGGACTCGTGAATTTCAATAGAATAAAAAGACCCCCATGTCCTGAATTTCATTCGGTGAACCCAAGATAAATCCATTTGAATTTTATATCCAAACCTAACCAAAAGTTTATATACTGACTGGTACATTTATTATAAACTGGTAAAAATAAAGATATTTATATATTATAGTACGGTAAAGAAAGCCTTATAGTAAACTATACAAATGAACTTAATATAAAGGGGTTTAAATTTAAAGTGATTTCTTCTTATATACCGTAACAATAATATTAATTTATCTAAAATTTTTAAGAAACTAATACTAATAAGTAATGAAACTAACATTATTAATATTTTTACATGCCTTCCATTACTAAACTGGCTTAAACTTAAAGCAGCCATTTCCCAGTATTAAAAAAGGCACTTCATAATAAAATTTATAATAGTAACAGGTACCCATATAAGTATAAGCTCTTTGAATGACTTACTGAATCTGCTGAGAAAGAATGTGGAAAGATCTCACTAATGAAAGCCACACCTAGTTGTGCATTTGGATATGTCACACATACAGCGCCAATTAATCCCATGATTGCTCCTGACTAGGGAGAAAAAAAAAATCAGAATGTATAGGCTATATTTCAAAATAACCATAACATATGGCTGACATACTTCAGAATCACACAAGTAGTGCAAGCGTTGATTTCCATTCACCAATAAGCTTCAACAAAATATTACCTATAACAATTAGAAGTAGAACACGATTTTCAGTAGATCTACCAACAAAAATAAAAATAGCCAATCATAATTATATGGCATTTGCCCTAGGAGTGATTTTTGGAATCAGTGAACACCCATCCAGTTGACCAAAAAATTTTTCAAGGGAATAGGTGGTGTGGTTGGCTTGTAATCAGGTCATACGAGATATTTATAATTTTGAATAGGGAACTTGTTATTGTACATCGCAGAGTTTCTAGTTTGGTGTATGCTCTACAAGATTTGAAGCATTAAATGCCAGTATTAATAAAACAAAGATACTGGAAGTAGATGGCGACACTATTTGACCAGGTAATGAAAATCAGATAATAAAAAATCTAATACAATTATCATCGAATCCTAGACATGCTTTTGTATAGTATTGCTTCTGGCATTTTATTTTCTGATGTTGTCCAATGAGAAGGTTAATCAATTTTCAGGCTTTTCCTAGACCTAAATGTGGGGGCTGCGGGCGCATGGTGTCGGCATATGAATAAACAGTGTTTAATATTATAAATATATTTTTGTAATGCACATTGCCAGGGATTGTTAATGATTTTTGGTACGGTACTGGTAACAGCTGATAAGTTTTCAAACCATTGTTGTGGCTTTTTTAGTTGTTATTATGAGACTTACGGCACCAACAGACACAGCAGAGGGTCTCTTTAACAACTTGCTGCAAGCCATGCTAGCAAATGATGAAATAGTTCCTGAAATACGGAACAGAAAATTATATATAATTACTTTTTATAACTTTTGATATAAATTGTCTTTTCTGTCAGAATATAAATTTAAAAAAAAACCAACAACATATTTTTAACATGTCTTGAAAGTGCTGTGTACATTACATAAAACTTCTTATCTTTTAAGCTTTACATCAATAGCAGTTAAACAAACACTATTTATAAAATGGTAAATCTGCAAGTTTAACTTGTAAGTATTGTCAACACTTTATTCATTGAACTCCCTAGTTCTTGTAACAAATAACCAGAGTCATTATTAGCCTCATTTATTGCATTACATTTTATAATTTATATTATATACCAATTATCTATTTGTATATTACACTGCCAGCGGAATGACTTTTTGTTCTCCCATATTTCAAACTTTATTATAAATGGCTTTTAGAACTCAACATTATCAAGCTTGTTAAATAAAGCTTAAGCTCATCTGTTGCATGAAATATTTCCTGCACTTAGGCAGAATGCAGAAAACTGCTCAAATCCCAAAAATTTGAAGGTCGCGTTGAAAATAGCAACAGCAAGTACATATCACAAACAGATGAAATATTACCTGCACTTAGGTAGAATGCGGCAAACTGTTCAAACCCCAACAAGTTTACAGTCACTGTGGCAAATGACCACAGCACATACATATTTACAAACAGATGAAAGAAACTGATGTGACTGAAAGAGCTCAGCAACATGGATGGCAGTGGATGACCTGCAATAATATTAGAAAATAAATTAAATTCTATGTGAAAACAAACATTCAAATCCTGTTTGTGTTTGAATAATTAGTTCCTTAAATATTTTTAAATAACAAATTTGCATTATCAAATAAAACAAGCACAATTTTAAGAGCACTTTTTCTTCTTTCTTAAACTACTACATGTCACAAGTAAGTGAGAGTTGATTTGGGCCTATACTATTTGAAAAACCCTAAGAAGACCTGTTAATTTGAATAAGATGACTTACCAATGAAATAAAATGATGTGCACCATCATTAATTAAAGCATTTACCCTAATATGATTATAATTATTTTATAAGATTTATTGGTTGCAAACTTTTACACGCATAGAAATTTCACATTAAAAAAAAAATCAGAGTACCTACTAATAGATGTAGTAAAGTATCTAATCATGGTAGGCTGTATAGATCGGATGCGCCACAACAAAAAGACACTGAGATTGGCTGCCATAATACCTATAATCATCTTCTGACCACTGCTCAATTTTTCCCACATGGAATTAGCCTAAGAAAGAAACAATTTGTTTTCTTCTATAGACACTGTAAGCTTTGCATTCATCATATTAAAAAAATTAATTCTTAAATCTGTGTCATCAAAGCAAATATGAATGAATTTGCTTTGACTTTGATGACACAGTTTTAAGAATTTTCAATAAATAAAAGTACAGTATTGGTATTTTGAATTAATACCTAACTATTAATTGACGGGTTGCCTCAAGAACACGTTTTAAGATAAGACAGGGATAAATCTTCAACAAAAATAGACATATCTATAAAAACACATACAAATTGTCAAAAGTAGAGTGAATTTGTTGTACAGGGTAATAAATTGATTATTTCTATCAAATTAAAATTTTACAGCGATAACAAACAATAAGATGCATGTTAGGTGAAGTTTTAAAAAATTTTATTTTCTGTAGTAAGTAATAATTATTCTGGCACAAAAATTTACATGATCTCTAAACCCGAAAGCTTTTTGATGCTTCTTCTCAAACACAGATTCCTTCTTGCTACCATGTTGTAATTTCTGGAATAAGTGCCGCATCTTTTCATAGTTCCATATCATGCCACCAGCAAAACTAAAGCCACACACCTGGAATAAAGACAAATATTTGTGATCTTGAAATACTGCATTGTCAACAAAAAACTTTTAAATTCCTTAAGTTTTGACTTATATTAAAGTGAAAATTATCAGAATAGTCTACCACAATCTATGAAAATATCTTTTTTAAGCATCAGAGGTGATAATCAAATCCTCTCTTTCTAAAAAATCCCCCCCCCCCCCCCCCCCCCCCCCCTATTACTAAGTTCAATAGCTTCATCGTCTAGGGTTACAATTACTCAGCAAACCATTGATTCATAGATCAAACGTCTCTTTATTAAATATAATACAACTCATAAATAAAATCTAACAGTCAGCACTGCTATCATTCTACATCATAACAACATTAACCACTTCATTTCCCTTTAAACAAAATACGTCACAAAATACAAAGCATATAGCAACAGCTCCCCAAATACTCTCCGAACCAACATGCAATCACAAAACACTTAACACTCGCTTTTTTTTAACGCCCAAATTTTTCATGCTCCTGGAATTTAAAACAGTGTTTTATTTTCTTTAGAAAAAGCCAAAACATTAAAAGTGGGAGTGAATTGAACTTAATAAAAAAAAAACCATTGAGATAGTAGATATTATTTTACAAAACTAAAATAATTTTTTACACCAAGACTAAAATCTGACACGCTCTCTTGACTCTGAATCAAAGCTCTTCACTCTGAATCAAAGTGTTTTAGTATTGTGTGAATGCAAATAAGCGAAATGACATGGAGAAGACATGCTCTGATGATGTTAAGGCCAAACAACATACCCCTACTGTGAACAGAAAGGGCTTTAGCAAAGATGGTGTGTCTGGCTCAAGACTGGACCCTTTGATATCCTCCACTGCACTTCTAGTTTTAAAGCCTCTTTTAAAGAATAACTGGAATCTCGAAAATCTTGAATGCAGCGTCTGAACTTGTGTAAATGTAAACTTTTGAACTGGAGCACATCTGATCCTTTGGCTGAAAGGATTATGTATTCCATGTTTCAGGCTCCTGTGAAGCATTAAATAATTGATTTACAGCTATTTATGAAGATTCAATATCCCAAATGAAAGATTTTAATAAATCTTCCTAGATTTTTTTAGTACAAAATCACATTGCATTTCATAATCCCACACATCTTTTCAATAATTATTCAAACATCAAGCTTGTCATTAACATCTGATGTAGTCAGACAAATACAGATTGTTTGGTTGCAAACATAGCTCCTAAAAACTTTTAAATAGATCAGGGCTTAGCAACCTTTTTGAGAGTGAGGAGCCATTTAAAAAAATAAAACTATGTCCTGAGAAAATGTGAAATACAAGGTTGCTTGCTGCAAACAAGTTAGTGTTAGTGCAAATTGCCTTGCTGCAGTCTGGTCCCTAGGAATAATTTAATAAATTAGGTTCAACAGCACATGTTAAGTAACTACTGCACACTGCATAGGACAAGTGCTGGTACCAAAATGTGGTGTCAAAATCATAGTTGCTTTGACAGTTCTGAAATTAGATTACATATGCTACCGGTACTTATTATCTTATAAAATTTATCAACCTCACCTGCCAGAGCCAATTTCTACTATATTTCTATTACCAGTTTGCTACACAAATAAAATAAATTAATACCCCTAATCGGCACAATGCTCTTACATAACCCTATGATAATGATAGTAAGTTAAATATACTTCTTTGGGCTTCGCATAGGCATACAAAGTGGCAAAGGGACCACCCATAAGTGATGTCCACATAGGGGGGTGGGGGGACACACTTTTGACTCGATTTGGGGGAAAGGGGGGTATAAAAACTTTAAACATGTTAAAATGTTAATAATTTAGAAAATTGAAAAAAACTTTCTCTGAATTACAGTACAGCAATTTTTACCATTATTTATATTCATACACCAATTTTAGGCCAATTATTAAATTTTCACTCTGTGCATTTTGATGTCTGTGAATGTTTGATGGTTGTCAAGCTTTATTTGATTAATTGTTTTCATGTTTTAAACAACGATAACCGTAGTTATTTCCAAGTGAATCAGTACCCTGCAGAACTGGTACGCAGTTATATGAGGTACAAACATGGTCTCTGATAAAGTTACAGGATTTTATGGAGGAGGAGAGTGACATTTTGAAGTGTGGAGATAAGAGTCAAAGAATTAGAGGGTTATCCCAGTACCATAGCCATATGTGAAGTGGGATGGAACAAAAAATGGTTGACTGATGAAAATGATCTAGGGAAGGGGTCAATAACCCTTTTTTCAGCACTACACCCCTCTCAATTTCAATTCCTTAATTAATTTTTGAGAAAAAAAATGCACTTGTAGCCTACACATAATATGAAAAAAAAAAAAAATGAAACACAAAAAACATTTACTAGTGCTGCTAATAAAAATGCAAAGAAACTAGATTTTCTAAAAAAAATAGGCAGCAAAAACTAGCAATGACAGCAAATGCATTTTCTTGGTCTTCACCGAAATCCTAGCACCCCCCAGGTGAAGAAGCCTTATTCTAGGGAAATGTTTGACTTTCATGTAAAGTTCAATACAAATGAAATAACATGCACTGGTTATTAGCGTGCCTTTAATTAACCTCACTAAAAAATGAGATTCCATATCATGTTCAATCATATGGTTTGTAATGTTGGTTGATTTTGATTGATAGATAATCTTCCACTGATGAAATTGATTATTGTTACGATACTGAGTGATAGATCAGTCACAGTGACAAACAATAGTCTTGTTATTAGGTGCTTTGTGAAATTTTTGTTAATAAATTAATTTGATTTAAAACAATTAATTATTATTTATCCTTCCCATTTATATACTGGATTAACAATGAAATTAATTTATTATTCTCCCATGGATGCTATCAATGATAGGTAATGTGGTGACAAACATGACACAATGATGACAATTTACGTAGTCTAAAATGGTAACCTTTTAATTCAATGACATCGTTTTTGACCATTTACACATGCTCTACACTCACAATTTTGAATGTTATAATGGCGTAATTAACTAAATTTACATTGTTTTTTCCATAACTATTAGCCTACAGTTTTAAAAAAAAAATTTTGTCTGATCAGTAACCCTATTTTTTTTACCTTAAAATGTATTGTTGGCATGTGGGCAATGGCAGTATGTGTATGGGCTTTTTATTTTTGGCAGTTGTAAAATAGTTTTATACATAATTTAAAAATGAATGTGAAAATATGTCTGCATGGGGGAATAGAAAAGTGGAGATTGCCATTTTGACAATGAAATTTCATGACTCGATTTTGGGCTTTTCCAAGCGTTACAGAAGTGCCTACAACTAGAAATACTACTAAGACTAAGTCATAGATGAATAAGTGCAGTTCAGAAACTTATACTATTTCTGGTCGAATTACCTATTTTTGAGTGTAAAATTATGTGAATTTTTCATAAAAGTATTTAATAAAGTAAAATGCCATCTTTTAGTAAGAATACATTTTAACAAATTTTAGGATATATAAAAAAGGAAATTTTAATGGATCTTTTGTCTTTTATGGAGCCATTGTGGAAGATCACGGATAACTCTTCTGTCTTTAAAGATACATTATAAAAGTTGCCCAATTAGATGTATCTTCTTGTATTTATTTTATAACTTTGCTATCAAATATAACCAGAGTTATAGGGAACTCTCATACTTGACATACGTAGCCAGTTTACAAGCCACATCGCAATTGATACATTCCATTTTGTTCTTCACAGGGAGCGCCTTGCGAGAAATTCCATAGTTGTATTAACATTATTTATTCGCCTCACAAACCAATTGTTGCATCCTTTAAAATTTCCGTTGGATCAACAATTTGAATTATTGTTCCTTGGTCGTCCTGCCATTTTAAAACAAAATGATCCCACAACCAGCAGTACCGCAAGACGAGTCCGTCTTATTTATATAATCACTAGCCCTCACCCTCATTTTACTCAGCGCAAATCAGTAAACATAAGCTCATTGACATATGAAAAAGGGGAGGTGTGCTCAAATTAGAGCTGACCAATCAAGGACAACGTATTTGCAGCCATCAGTATGAGCTGACTATCATGACTCCACACTATCATTTTGATTTCACCCATTTCTGCAACGTCAAAAATATTTTTTTAAAAGTGGACACGTGATCACACAGCACAAATTCATGGGAAACCCCCCCTCCCAGCTCCACTCCAAGACAATGATGATGTGTGAGTCCACTACCTTAGTCGGTTTTCCCCTTCTAATCACCCCCCCCCTGGACTTCAAGGGACAACCCGTATATTCCGAGCCATCTGAGATGAAAAAAAAAGAAGGGGGGGGGGGGGGGGTTGGGGTGCTTGTGCGTAATGAAAAATCCAGTTTTTCATTCTTTTTTTGTTAACATGCCTACAGTTTGAAAAGTTCGTTTAGCATACTAACTTACAGGTGATTAAAAATCTGGCCAGAGGTTGTAAAAAGAACAAAAACAAATAGGAAGGGCTATGTAACTTTGGTTGGGGGATATTTAAAGACGCCTTAGAAATCAAATAAAAAGAAAAAAAGCGCTGTATAATTCAGTATTAGTTAACTAAAACTTTCTGTATTTAATTTATAAAGAATACACGTAAGTTTACATGGGAAAATACAAAATGCGTTAAGAAATAATCTACGCAAATGGACTGCATACCATGAATCAATGATTGAGTTGATAAGTTACTGATAACTCATCAGTGCAGCAATTTAAAATTTTAACTGATATTGATTTGTGAATAATACTGATAGTAATTTAAACAATAGGCAATAGTGACCAATTCTTTTTATCAGTATCAGTTAGTAGTAATAATAATTATACTTACACTAAATTTAATTTAATTAATTAACTTTAAATACTTTAATAATACTCATTACTTGGCACTTAACTTAGATTCTTTCATTTTAATTATTCTAAGAAATAAAATTTTTTAGTAATTATTAATTCAGAGAAAGCGGCCTGCGTCTATTTCCATGCGCGCACTTTTACGTCTTAAATAGATCCCTATGCCTAACCTGAAACCTAAATCGATCCCTATGCCTAACCCTAATAAATCTATCCCTATGCCGCATGCCTAACCGTAACCCGAACCCTAAATCTATCCCTAAGCCTATGCCTAAGCCTAACCTGAACCCTAAATTAAATCGATCCCTATGCCAATGCCTAACCTTAACAAAGTCGACGTGGGCCGCTAAATCTGAAACAGCCATTAATTCTTAATAAATAGATTACTACTAAATTTTACTCGACATGAAAAATATTAATTCATTAATTTTTACCCCAAGGTTTGCAGCGGCCTTTTTAGCAATTGACTGTATTGACGACAACTAACATAACAGGGCAGCGCCATTTTATCTTATAAAAAGTAGGAGTTCGGAAATAATTTCATCACTTTCAACATCCACCCCACCACTTTTTCATTTTGCTTGAGTCCGCGACAAATAAAAGGCACATTTTAATTTTAATAATTTTCATAATGGATGATGTTTAAGAGCTAATATCCTGTTCATCCATTTGTAAGAATGTTATAAATGCTAAAATCCACAAAATTTTAATTTTAGGGGTAAAAAAAGCGTCACTTTTTAATTTTAAATTGTAATGTTTCCTTGTATTTACATTTAATTGCTTACACTTACACTTTATCTTTAGAATTATACTTTTTTGCACCAAATCCACAGAAAGAAGTAAACACTATTGCATTTAAAGCAGTGCCAAATTTTACAAATTTCACCTGACAAATATTAATAACTTGTATTAATGCAAGTATTTTATATTAATACGACGAAATTAATTTAGCTATGAAAAACAAAATATAATTTATGGGAAGCAACTGGTAGAATTAAAATATTCATTTATTGTTTTTCCTTGATTGATGTTGTATTTAAGGCTAGGGGACCCAAGCTGCTTGGCAAGCACACCCTTTGCGTTTTAGTCAATGCATAATTAAATTTAATTTAAATTCATGAAATTCTTGTTTTTGATTTACTGACGACGACATTAGTCGAAACATCTGAATTTTTATTTTGATGTTTAATTAATGCACGATACGAAAAATTACATTTAGAGGGCGTCCATTAATTACGTCAGCAATTTTTGACCCTTTCCCTCCCC